>CM035423.1:91305911-91460911 GCA_020310875.1 Ceratopteris richardii
ACCCAATCTGAGAAGGGTGAACAATATTATGGATAATCAATTCTAGCCTTAAAGTGAAGATTTTGGCAAATATCTTATAAATAATGCTCATCATTGTAATGGGTCTCTAATCACCAATCTGCTTAGGAACATCCAACTTGGGGATAAGTTTGATTTTATCGAGCTTGAATGAATAAGGCATCATTTGATCCCTCCATATTTCATTGCAAACATCAAGGATCGAGCTTTTAAGAGAAGGCCAAAATGCCATCACAAATTCTTTGGTGTTACCATTCATTCCTAGAGCTTCCCCATTCTTAAGAGATTGTAGCGCCATATGAACTTCCTCTTCTTTTATACATTTTTCACAGTTAGCAGCCATATGAGAATCAAGAACTTGTGGAGTATGCGCGAGGGATTCTTGAAGAGAGGAAAACCAAGTATCTTCAGCTCTATACATAGAAGCAAACAAGTTTCTAAAATGTTCAGATAAGAAGTCACAGAAACATTTAGAATTAGCATGGAGATCATTAACTTCCATACATCTAGCTCGATCTTTGCCATACTGAATAGCATTGTTTTCAATTAAGTGCAAACATCTGTAAGCATCACATAAACGAGTATATTCCCTCTCAAAAGAAAAAACTATCTCGAATCCACCTTTTCAGTCATGGAAAGAATGATCCCTTCAGCTTTAACTTAGCTGTGTATAGAATGCTAGCGAAGTATTTTCCACATTTCCTAATGACATCTTGCATACCCACCACAAGGAATTCCCATTTCATACATGAGGAAGCCTTTAATGAAAGCACTTATTGAATCAATTTTTCAACTGCAAATTTGAACAAAGACGTTCGGAACCAAGAATGGTTCAATCTCAAAGGAATTCTTTGAAGCTTAACTAGAGTTCTTGAGTTGCCGTCTAACTCTCGAAGAGATATCAAAAGAGGATTATGGTAAAAAAGAAGCATCATAGAGTCAATTCACATTGTGGACATCCATTTAAAGTATAAGCAATGAGCATGAGAATAATAGCTTTTGTCCAATCTACTCATAGCTTTTCTATGCAATCTGGAGTAAAATTTATATCATAATGTATGCCTCCCAATGTAGCCCCATAAGTCCTTACAATTAAAGCGATCCAAGATTTCCATCCAGATAACATTTTTTTGTGAAGAAAGCAAAGAGAAGGGAGTCGATCTTCATCAACATCTACCATATTGAAGTCTCCACACATTAAAATGTGAACATCTTCCCATACTAGAGGATGTGCACAAGACTGAATAGAGTGTGGAAGGTCTTTCCAAGTCTTAATCCTTTCCATCAGAGAGGTAGGAGCATATACATTTATACAAACATAGGAAATACCATGCAACGCAAGATGAGGAGTAAGAAATCTGCCTTGAGGATCATCAAACAACACCTCGAAATGAATATCCTTTCTGACAATGAAAAGACATCATGAGTATTTATTCTTGATGCCATTGTAAAGCAATTGAAAATCCCTTGTGTAGAGTAGCAAACCTGCATGGTCAAGCTTTTTGTGCTAAAATCATCACCAAGTCTAGCTTTGTCTAACAATCCATCTCCACAATCTTGTCCACTTATCATACTGCCAAGACCTTGAATATTCCATGTTGCTAACTTCATGACATTGATGGAACAGTATGAGAAGAATCAACATGAGCCAATGTCGGGGCCAGATCTTGCAACACAACGTTCATATTTTCATAATACTATGTCATATAGTCATTAGTATGAGGTGCGAAATTTGCCTCATTTCCAAGCGAGGCTAAATAGCCATATTGGAATTTTCTTTGTTTTCCATGAAGCAAAGCTTTCTTGTACGTAATTGGAAAAAAACCATCCTTATCAATGGTTCACTTCCCTTCTTCCCCTCTATCCCCACAAAATCTTTACTCGTTTTTTCTTCCTCTTTCCTCTTATGTATGTTAAGCTTCACTGGAGTAATTGGGGCTATGGGATGCATCTGTTTCTCCACCACTATTTCTTCCCCTTTATTAGTATGGCTTTGAATCGCCGGAGGTTTAGGGACTTCCATATTACCAACAGGCATAGTCAAATTAGTCCTTTGTTTGCCAAATATTTGCTCTTCAGGGACCAATATTTTATTGCCAGGACAAGTAGAGATAAGATTTATCCCCTTAGATTTTAGGGTAGGGCAAATTTTCCAGTGATGGCTTAGATTACCACAATGAAAACAAGATCCAGCCATATTTCCCCACCTTAAGTAAATGACAATTCTACCCACATTAGGCATATTAATGCCAAGTGTTTTAGGAAAAGGTCTCGAAGTATTCCACAAAATACGAATCCTATTTTTATTAGGTGCAGACATAGAGGGGGTATACAACAACTTTACCAAGACTTTAGCCTCATGTCCAATATTGGTCCACAAGAAGGATGGAAGATCTACAAGCTCCACCCAAATAGGACATTTATAAAAAAGCTCTTCTTTCATTGCCTTAACCGGCTTCCAAGAAAAAACATGTGCCATCAATCCACTTAGAAAGATAGTTTGTTGCTCTAAAAACTGTGACTTAATATTGTTATAATTAAAAACCACCTCAAAGAGTCGACGTCCAAAATAGAAAACTTTGTCGACCACTTCTTTATCCACACTCGCATTGATAACAAGAGCCACATCAACTTGATAGCATGAGCCACATCAACTCTCACATCTCTTTGATCATGAGTATATGTATATGAATATATATATATATATATATATATATATATATATATATATATATATATATATATATATATATATATATATATATATATATATATATATATATATATATATATATATGTGTGTGTATATATATTTTTATATATTAAACTCGCTCCCCAAGGATCTCCAAAACAACTTCCTTGCTACACGAGGCAAATAATTTGAAAGTAATTATTGCATAAATCATGGGTTCATAAGGCTAAATATATGGATTCTAAGGGTTAGAATATGATGTATATTGACCTTGGTTTAGCCCTTGATTTACCCTTGGCACATGCTTGAAACTTTGGGCTGAATCCTTAGTTTTAGCCCTTGGGGTATTTATTCATATGAGCTCCTAATAGAATGGTTACGAACCTTAGGCTTTGTTTATCATGTGGGAACTCTTGAGAGAAGCTTCTCTAAATGCCACTTGAAGTGTACACGAGAGAAGGATCCTTGTTTGAATTAGAAGGCATGTGATAGCCCTTGGGAAATTAGAAGGTATGTGATAACTCTTGGGAAAGTGTCCACACGAGGGACACTTGGTTGGACACCTGGACAAACCCAAAGACATGCACAGGGCCTTGACCTAGAGTTAAATAATATATATGGGTAGAGTTGGATGGGTGGAGACGTGATCATTCTTTTCTTGGTGGTCTTGCTAGGAATTCAGCTGTAGTTGTTTTAGTTTTACAATTTAATTAGAGTTAAGTCTACAAGTAATTTTTTTTTCTCTCGTGCAAAGCACATATCCTTTTTTTTACGCCACTATGAAGTTAATCACTGTTTGAATTCAGCTTCGGAGGAGGCATCTATCTCCTCCCTCTAGGGCTGCAAAAGCGTACCATGTGACCACCTCTATCAAGGGGCAGCCCAGAACGCTTTAGCCAAGTTATGGGCGGCATATGAGCACCATACATGACTCGGACATCTGCATCAAAATGTATAGGCTTGCATGCACTATCTGCTACAGCATGAGGGATTAATCCCTCCACACCCCTTCTTCTAAGCTGAGCACACGTAAAAAATCTTTGTTTTTATTGTCTTCTTGGCCCGATTTTTGGCATGAGAAGTATGTTCGATGAAAGAGAGAAGCATGTTTGATGAAGAAGAGGGAAAAGATGTTCTAAGAACACTCTTGTCTTCTTGAGCACAAATACGCATGCTCATATGAAGGTTGAGATGGATAAGCCTCAACATGCCATTGTGGCATAGGCTAGCTCATCACCTCTATTTTTCTATGGATGCATAAGACTAACCCAAGTCTTGGAGCTCGAAGAAAGAAGGTGGTTTGCTCCTTTTCAACCTCCACAAGGAAAGGTTTTGAAGAATGGATTGAAGTTAAGTATTTTTTCTTTTGCATATCTTTGAATTCATCATGCATTCGATATGTCACGTGATGCAAAAGATGCATGATTTATAATCCATGGACTACTTTTATTATCATGGATTTAGGAAAGTATCCATTTAAGTAATGCATTACACTTATCTCATATGTGATGTGACAAGTACAAAAGCATTTCATATATGAGTGCAAACATGCATTTGGGCATCTTTAAACTTTTGTAAAGTTATATGCAAAGTCGAGAATATAAGTATGTATATACCCAAAAAAGGACAATGGAATTTCAAAAATCATGATGGTCCAAACTTGCAACCTCAATTTCAAAGCATTCCGATGGACCAACCTCACTATGCAAGGACACAAAGGATGAATGAAGCTATAGTGGAGATAAGAACTTTTTCATTTCACTCATTTATACTTATTTATTTTTCCATGCTAAAGTACTGCATTTAAAAATGCATTTTAAAGAAAGTGAGTGAGATCCACATGCACATAGAATAGTGCATGAATTGAATCATTTAAAAGCATATATGAATAACAAAACTTTTCTTTTAGCATGGAATGGACTCATCTCATAAAGATTATTTGATAATGAACATAAAATGTGTTGTCAGGATCTTGCTCACGCGCATACAGAGATTACGAATACTGAAGACACACAGAAAAATAGATGCAACAAGAGACGAGACCGAACGCAAGATTGGGTGCAATCTCCCCCATGCACTCTATTTCAACAGTCCACAAAGTGCCTGTATTTATAGGAACTTTTGATTACGTCGAAAAGAGTGGTTACATGAGAGCGGCTTCGAAAAGCGGGCGTGAAACTAAAAGTTGGTAACTTTTACAGAAAGCCATTGCTTTCAATAACAGAAACTGTGGTCTACAATGACCATTATTCTAACCATTACTTTTCTAGCTATTTCTAACAATAGAACCTTCTACACAAGATTATTTACAAGCTAAATAATAATTATTCGGATTATTGATGTCCTCCCTTTCACGCTTTGCATGCTCCTCACGAACCTTCAGCTCCTATATCAAAAACATCAAAAACACATTAATACATTAATAATATAACACTTTAACAATGCATTGTTCAATAATAATTTAACATTCCAACAATGCATTGTTCAACATATTCCATGTTACAATCCAACAATGCATTGGCAAACATATTCCATGTTACAATCCAATAATGCATTGGCCAACATATTCCATGTTACAATCCAACAATGCATTGGCAAACATATTCCATGTTACACTCCAACAATGAATTGTTCAACATATTCCATAAGTTATAACATTCCCCTCAGTTGAAAAAGCAACTGACCTCAGTTGATAAAATAATAAACATGGATGGCCAGTCACATGTTTCATCACTGAATAATAAAAAAAATAGGCATGTGCCATGTAAATACACATGCATGGAAATGTTCATGGAGTTGTTACATTAATGTGTTTGTGTATAATATGCAGAAATTAAGTGGTCATAATGAGGTGTTAATTGTGTTTTATGTATCCATTGACATTCTTCAATAGAGTGATTTGTGTACTTAACCAAATATCGATGATATTGAGTACCTGTGCGTGTAGTAGTGACATCATGATCAATGATTTTCTTAGGAACTAAGATTTCAGATTGTTCTTCAATTAAAGGGGGATCATCAAGAAGTGGAGCAAGTGGTAAAGTTCCTGTAAATGGTTTATGTAAACTAATATGAAAAGAGTTATAAATAGTCCAATGGGATGGAATATCTAATCTAAATGAATTATCATTAATTTTTTCTATAATGCGAAACGGTCCATGATAGCATGGTGCAAGTTTAATTTTAGGATGCTGCAAAATATTTTTGAGACGTCTTTTAATGATACGCAACCATACAAAATCATTTTCCTTGAATTCTTTGGCTAATCGTTTAGTATTGATAGTACATGTATATCGCTCTTGACTTTTCCTAATGTGCTCGTGAACATCATGAAGTATAGAAACGTGATCTTGAGCAATAGAATCAGCCATCGGAATGTCGGTTTGGGTGAGGGACATGGGAGTGGGAAGCTTTTTACCAAAAACAATTTCAAAAGGTGCACGACCTGTAGTGGTGTGAGCAGTGTTATTGTAAGCAAATTGAAGCAATGGCAACTTTTCATCCCAGTTACTAGGATTATCTAATGAATAACAACGCAATAAATCAAGAATAGTACTGTTTGTAACCTCACTTTGTCCATTACTTTCAGGATGAAATGAAGAACTAAAATCTATTTTAGAACCAAAATGTTGAAATAAGGCAACCCAAAAATGATTACAAAATCTAACATCACGATCCGATAACATTACTTTAGGAAATCCATGATGTGGGAATATGCATTTAATGAATAATTTTGTAGCTTGAGGTGCAGTCAAAGTTTTTCTGCATGGAATGAAATATGCATATTTACTAAACCTATCAACTATTGTCCAAATCATATCATTATGTGATGAAGTGATGGGAAGACCTGTGATAAAATCCATAGAGATTTGTTCCCATGGTTCATTTGGAATGGGAAGTGGCATTAATAATCCAAATGGTTTACCATGATGACGTTTGACACGCTGACATACAATGCATTGAGAAACATAATCTGCAATATCTTTTTCCATGTGAGGCCAAAAGAAGAAATCTTTGCAAGCAGAAATGGTGCTCTGTATGCCTCTATGACCCATGTAAGATGGTACATGCATTTCTTTGATAACAAAATCTTTAAAAGCTTGGGTTATGCATAATCTATGTTGAAAATAAAGAAAACCATTATGAAATGTATAATGTTCATCACATAAAGATGCACCATTGTTGAAATCATGCCATGCACGTGAAAAATACAAATCAGATGCATAAGTGAAAACCATTTCTTGAAAAGAATGATATTGGATGGCAGAAATATTATTCAAAACAACAGAATGCAAAGGGTGATAGCTACAACTACAACATTAGCTAATGTTGTAGCATCAGCTACAACATTAGCTTTACCAGGGTGATATTGTATCATCGGTTGGAAATTTTGAATGAATGATGCCCATTTAAGATGCCTATCAGAGATTAAGGGCTGATTTAATAAATGCTTAATAGCCTGTTGATCGGTTTTGATTAAGACCTCAGAGCCCATAAGTTAGTGTTTCCAAATTCGCAAAGCATGCACAACGGCTAACAATTCTTTATCATACGTACTATAATTCTGTTCTGAGGGCTTAAGCTTCCTACTTTCAAATGCAATGGGATGGTCATTTTGCATTAAAACAGCACCTATTCCTGAACCACTAGCATCAGTAACGACATGAAAGGATTGTGAAAATCAGGTAACTGTAAAACAGGATCTTGCTCACGCGCATACAGAGATTACGAATATTGGAGACACACAGAAAAATAGACGCAACAAGAGACGAGACCGAACGCAAGATTGGGTGCAATCTCCCCATGCACTCTGTTTCGAAAATCCACATAGTGCCTGTATTTATAGGAACTTTTGATTACGTCAAAAAGAGTGGTTACATGAGAGCGGCTTCGAAAAGCAAGCGTGAAACTAAAAGTTGGTAACTTTTACAGAAAGCCATTGCTTTCAATAACAGAAACTGCGGTCTACAACGACCCTTATTCTAACTAGTACTTTTCTAGCTATTTCTAACAATAGAACCTTCTACGCAAGATTATTTACAAGCTAAATAATAATTATTCGGATTATTTATGTCCGCCCTTTCACGCCTTGCACGCTCCTCACGAACCTTCAACTTCTATATCAAAAACATCAAAAACATCAAAAACACATTAATACATTAATAATATAACACTTTAACAATGCATTGTTCAATAATAATTTAACATTCCAACAATGCATTGTTCAACATATTCCATGTTAGAATCCAACAATGCATTGGCCAACATATTCCATGTTACAATCCAACAATGCATTGGCCAATATATTCCATGTTACAATCCAACAATGCATTGGCCAACATATTCCATGTTACACTCCAACCATGCATTGTTCAACATATTCCATAAGTTATAACAAAATGTTCATATGAAAGACATGAATGGAAATCATGAGCATATGTGGAATATATATGTTGGAGTTTGAGGTCTTTGAAAGTACATGATCAACGCAAAGATGAAGAAGAAGCTTGGCGCACAAAACGATACAGAATAAGTAACTTGTTAGAGTTATAAGTGTATATGGAAGCAGGGAAAAAAAAGCCTCATAAAGATCGAAAAAAGTGCTCGGGTTGTCTTAAGTGTGTTCACATACATCACTACCAAAATATATCAACAAACCCCCTGGGAGTGATGCGATGAACAAAGAGCTTACACTCATGAATAAGGAAGTGTCAAGCTATGTGGAAAGCAAATCAATCCGCAAGCTCAAAGCTTTGTGAAAATCTTTAAACTTCTCCCTAGGTAGAGCCTTTGTGAAAAGGTATGCTATATTATCTTGTGTGGGCACATAAGCAAAACTAATCTCTCCTTCACATAATGATAGTGCACCCCCATGTGCTTTGTGTGAACATGGAACAAAGGATTCCTTGCACCTTCCAATGCGCTCTGACTATCAAAAAAGATGGTGGTGGCAAAGGGCTGACCCAACACCCAAATAAGTCAAAAGGCATATGAACCACACACGCTCAATAGTCTCTCTGAAAGCTTCCCTATACTAAGCCTCACAACTAGAAGTTTCCACAGTAGGCTACTTTTGCTCAACCAAGATATGCATGAGCTACCAAGCATGAATCAAAAACCACTACCAAGCATGAATCAAAAACCACTGGTGGACACACAAGTGTCATAGCAACCAGCCTTATCTCAGTCAAAAAAAGCTTGTAAACCTAGCGGTAATGATCCCCCCTTGGGATAAAACAATGCAAGTAATCGGATACCACTCAAGTAGTCAAAGATACTCTTAATTGCCTTCAAGACAACAAACTGAATATCAAGTCGAGTTATGGATAAGTAAATCAAGCATCCAAGAGCTTGTTGATAGAGAACATAAAATGCATCTTCAGCATCATGACTATGAACACTCAACCGTAGACCTGTTTCCAAGGGAGTGCCAATAGGTTTGCAATCTTCAAGGCCAAAACGTTGCAATAATGTGTCAATGTATTTAGTTTAACACAAAGCTATTCCTTCATAAATTGAATGCCCTAATGATGCAAATGCCCCAAATCTGAAATCTCAAAAGAGGCATTCAAATCAGCCTTAAATTCAACAATATGCTTCTCATTTGGACCAGAGAAAAGCATATCATCAACATAGACAAAAAAAATCAATACATCATTTGCATGCTTAACAGATAAGGTGCCTTCAGTTGGACTGATCTCAAAACCATGTGCTAACAAGTAGGCATGTATCTTCATACAATACATACATACATACATATGTACACACCTATTTAGATACAGACTATGCTCGTAACACCACAACTAGAGACATACCAACACATAGAAGTCCTTGTTTCATAGCCTTCAGGCCTTCATGTTGAGCTTGCATCCACAAAAATTCAATTGTGGCTCAAGAATGTAAAACACAGAATATGAAAATTCGCTGGTTATTTAAAACTGACAGAATGAATACCTGAGAGAGATGATGAATCCAATTGTTGCATCAGCAATGTGCCTCCTTGCTTGAATGGATCAATACACGGTCGGAGGCTTTGGTAGAGAACAACACCAGAACTCCTAGGTTCATCACATATAACCCAATGTTTCTTTGACCTGTAGGTAAGTAACAATTTTTTTCATCTGGATTTTCCCAAAGGCTTATGAAAAGCAACAATATACACATGTCCAAAAGTGAAGAAGATTTAAAGAGAAAAGTGTCTGAAAATAGTGATGTCTTTCAATAGATGAAAACAAAAATTGGGGATTTTTTTCACAGCATCATCTTTTTCTACTAAACAAAGATGATTAATATGATCACATACTTAGAAGAGCACATACGATCAGGACTCTTTTTCCAGATAAATATTTGATCTTGTGGAGGCAGTGAAACCCAACACATAGCCTTTGCAGCTTCATTTATGTTTTGTAAGATCTGCTCGAAGTCAAGTTCTTCTACTGCATCCCCATGGCTTGCTAGAGGTCTTGTCCAGACAAAATATCCATCTGTTTTCAGTAACCTATCTACCTCCAGAAGAGGCAAGCCATCTGCCACTCGTGACAAGCAAAGAACAATCCATTCATCAGTGCTCCACTGTCAAGGCCCTATTGTGAATAAGCAAGGTATCAATCACATTCAAAAAATAGGCCTATCAATACTACTTCCATCTGGCCTCAACATATGAATTGCAAGCCATTGACATGTAGGCACAACACATTCACTACAGATTTTCCTGAAATGATGAAGTAAAAAACAGCTTGCTGGGAAAATGAAATATAGAGAAACTGAAGCTTGCCTTTCTGATTCCAGTCAACTACACAATCAGCACAGTGAATCATGTTGAATGATGATGGTGGATATGGCAATTGCTTTGACAACAGGGATCCTATCATAGCTGGTAGGCCTCTTTCAAGAGTTATTTGTACATGGCTATTTTGAATTTCATATGGAGCTATACAAAGTGCCATTGTGTGCTTTGAAATCAAATGAGCCACAACAGCACCATAACTGCATCCAATGTCCAGCACTGTTCGGACCTAAACATAACCCACAAGTTCTTATTCACAAAAACAGAAAGATTAAACCATGACAAAAGAAGCTTATAGCCATCCAATCAAATGTTCGGGCATTAAAATGTTCAGACTTTAAGATGTTTATTACATAGTGGTACACCTCTTCAGAATTTTACATAGAAAGTACTGGAAGAAAGATATGAACTTAATTAGTGGATACTTCAATTTAGTTACTTGTATTTCATGCATTCCCACACACACTGTTTCTATCTTTACACCTTAGATCACTCCCACTGTCTCTCATTAGCTTGCATACAAATATTTCAAAGGCTACTGAGCCTGGAATCCAATCAATACTCACCCCAATGTTGTTAAGGAATTCACCGTGTGGGATTCCAAGCATGGTGCTAATTTTTTGAAAATGCATCTCAACTCCTCCATTCCTTTGATTCTCAAACTTCAGTAAATGGCCACCACCAGATGTAATCCTACAAAAAAAGAATAATAATAATAATATAAAAATAAAAATAGTGCACTCCTTGGCAGCTCAAAAGGAAAATGATATTTAGCTATCAGGTGACCCTTTACCTCTCCATCTTATTCTCATTGGCTTTCTGTTCTGATATTGTGTGTTGAATTCGCACAAAGTTTTTTGATTGAGGCCATTGAAAAGGCAAACTGTAATCTTGTGGAGGCTTAGTCAAACAGAGGATACTGCGATCTGAAGGTTCACAATACCTATCGACTTCGTCATTTGAAGTTGCCTGAATGGATGTAGATATATTGTAGCAGGGCACTTGATTTTCCGTACTTATGGGGCATATTGTCAGTTCCTTGGGATGAATCACACCAAGACCAAAAATTCCACCAGTAACAAGGTCAAGGGAAAACTGTTCGTGAAATCTTCTGTAAGAGCTATAAATAAAGTTTGTCGAGGCAATATTGTTTGAGCCAAGCACCGCAACCAAAAGAAAGACACTGATGAAGGAAAGCATTATAACTTTTGCCAGTGATGATAGAACCTTTTTGCTTTGAGCCTGGATTGGATGAACAGGACTTAATTCAAGGGAGTCAGCATCAAGGGACAAGGAAGAAGCTTCGGGCGATTGCGCGACAAGATCTGTGTAGCTATGAGATCCGCTGACGGATGACCTTAACGAGCAGTCTGACATAGAGGAACACGTCAAGTTCATTGCACAAGCTTTGTTCTGGAACTTCTGACCACGTAGACTCTTTCTAAGGAATCCAAAGAAAAGAAGCAAAACGGATGTTCTTTCTTCATTCGTTGATTCTTTGTCATGTACATCCAATACCATAGGAACATCATTATGAGACCATCCATCCTCTGCAAATCGGTTGGTCGATGATCCCCTTTGAAGGAGTCGCGTCATCATGCTGTACTTCAAAAATAGGAGAACAGACGAGTGGTTGCATCAAGAATCTCGCTAAAAAATCTCTGTAAACAAGTTGAAAAGAACGTCGAAAGTTCAGTAACTCTACTACAATGCAGTATCTAACATGTTGTTCATGAGAGCTGGAGATTACTTCACAATAAGGTGAGATAAGAATAACCTAGCGTGGCAAGATAGATCAAAATTGTGTAAAATGGATCAGACGATCCAGTTTACAGCTATACAAGAAGAACACATACACTACACGCGTTTCACGTAGGCACAGTAGCCAGGGAACAAGCAGAAGGGGAAAACGGGAACAGCGAGGCAGCAAAAGATCCAAGTTCAGTAACTTCAAAGCATCGAGCATAACTAGGAGAGTAACGACAAAGAGTTAAAATAGCGGCCACGAAGTCTGTCAAAAATATAAGATGGGATGTAGATAGAAAGGTCAGAGTTCCAGCAATAGCGATGACTTCTCACAACACGCTCTCTAACTTGAGTCAGAGTGCTATCCTGAGAAAAATCTGCAGACTGAATTGCAGGCAAATGTGATAAAATTTCAATGACATATGGCGACTTGCGACACTCTATTGCAGCTGATTTACTATTATCCAGATCCTACGCATCACGAGAATCGTCCACATTAACTGAGGAAGCAAAAATAGACCTTGTTTCAGGAACTGATGCACTACATTGTCCACCTGCAACTGAATGTCAGCTGCCCGGTTCAAAGGGCTGATGCAGTAGTGCGAATGCCTTCTCCTCGTCAAGCGATGAAGAAAAGATTCGCGCAAAAGAGAAAAATGTTTCTCTAAACAATGCTTTTCTGTGATTTCACGTAAAGAAACTTCTAACAGGACTTTGATCGATGTATACGCAGCTGTAGCTGCTCTCGCATCGAAGACCCCGAAGGAGTATGAACGGATACTGTACCATGGAATAACTAACGTAACAGCACTTCCCAAGAGAAGAACGAACCCGATCGAGGCTCTGAAAAATCGAATGCAGATCTGGAGATGGTAAATTCAAAAGGATGCAAAATGACGTGCAAGGGCAGAGTGAGCGCCAAAGCAGAAGAAAGGAGACTCCCGAAGAGAAGCTCTGCAACGAGATGCAAGCATCCGCTAAGCACAGACAAAAGCTTCTTTCTGCCCTGGACTGTTGCGTAGAGAAAAGCTGAGGCACTCCTGCGAGTGACAAGCACAGCCAGGGGCCGCACAGCTGGCCCGCCGGCCCCCGGGAACTCAAGCAGCAACCCGCCACTCGCGAAAGTTCAGTGACCAGTTCCGGCCCCCGAGGCCGGTGTTCATGGTCCTTTGACAGGGGACGTCCATTGTAGCTGTTCAAGCTCCAGTAGTAATGCTCAGATAGGAGACAAAACTTTCAAGCTTTTAGTTGCTACATCATCTGATTGGTGAGCTTGTCGGATGACGAAGGAATGGTGAGCTGCAGCCTGCCGGTGGTCGCAGATGCAGATACCATAACGGCGCGCCGGTGCTCTACGTGGGACTCAGAATTCAATGATATCATGGCAATCCCGTGACATTCCTACGGAGGAGAGACTTGAGGAAATCGGGATTTCCAAATTCCCGTTGCTTGTTGCTGCTACCTACCCAAGCACATGTATGACGAAATCCGGCCATTGGAAGCCTTATTTATTAAGGAAAGTTGGACGACTAGAATCGAATTGAAAGTACAACTGAAATGAAGAGCATAGCATCCACAACCCCAAAGTAGAAGGTTAGAGTGGGTTCACATCTCCAAAGTAGAAGGTTAGAGTGGGTTCACATCGCCCGGCAGTATTATGAATGATTTCATATGGCACAATATGATTGGCTTTCAAATAATTTCTTGAACCAGCCTTCTCCCTTTGGAACAAATATGTGTCGCTCTGATAATAGCTTTTGATTCAACCAATAGAATAGCTTGAAAGTTTTAAAATCCAGAGTCTACCGTCACTCTATGGGAACTGAACTCGTCAGCACATGATGTGACTCAACCAACTGGTGCCACCCTATTTGAACCCACCCTTAATATGTCCTTCATTTCACTTGTAGAGTTTCTTTTAATGGAGATTCAGCAAGAGTTTACTTCAAAAGCTTTAATTTTGAAAGAACATTTATAGAGATGAATGGACATAGTATTTGTGGGACCTTTCGTATCTCACAAAGCAGGGGTTACACAAGGTCACAACTGATTTAGATTAGCTAAAGCTATTACATGTTTAACTTGGGGGTTGAACATAAGACAGTTACCTCAAGAGGCTAGTGCTTAACCAACCTACCTAAAAGACGTGAGCTTCAGTTGTAGAATTGTTTCAATCCAGTTCAAGCTTTAAGGGGAATTAGACTTAAGCCAAACTTCCTCTTGAAAAAAAAAACATTTCACAATACAAGGTTAATGAATTAAATCGAACTTCCTTTAAAAAAGGGTAATCAATTGGGAGAGCTTTATGCAACATCTCACAAAATAGAATCTTAATCAATTAGATCGAACTTTCTTTAAAAAAAGGTAATCAATTAGGGAGAGCTTTGCACATGGGAAACACTTTTTCTTTTACAAACAAGAAAAGAGCATAAACTAATAAAGAGCAAGGACGTAGTTCTAGGTCTATAGCTCTTTCACATCATCGATATGATCAGGATTGCCATACACCATGTACATGGTTGCTTGCTTGTTTAAATAGTGATACACCATGTACATGGTTGCTTGCTTGTTTAAATAGTGATACACCATGTACATGGTTGCTTGCTTGTTTAAATAGTGACCTTGTATGAACTTACGTATCAATTTCTTTCGAGGAATAGATCCTTGAGAACACTGCAAGCATAAAACATTGCATTTAATCCATCTATGTAGACGGAAGCTCCATAAGTATTGGTGCAAACAAAATCCCAGAGTGGTACAACACTTGCTCTCAATCTTAGAAATTAACTTTTCACGAAGAGGCACTCCTTGCACATCATTTGAGCACTCTATGACCTCTAGATTACTTTACAAATCACTAGACGAATTTAAAGTAAGTGTCCTATTAGGCGCTTGAGTCACACTCTCCTTTGAAGAGAGTCTACTCATAGATTTCACTTTATGCCGTAGTGTATGTCCTGACCTAAAGTGTATATGTCAAGTTTCAAGTCGTTTCATATGTTTGTTTGTGAATTATGAACTTCTTAGGGTTTCTAGTGTCCAGTTTGTGTTAATGGTGTTTAAGGTGTCCAATTCATGTGTTGTTCATTCAGTTAGATGGGTTTGGACTCTTCGTTTGTGATTTGAGGCTCTCAAAGCTACTTGGTGATGGGACACCTCCTCCAAAAACCCTAATTTATGATTTGTTCTAATTCCAAGTGTTGGATATTATATTTGTCCTCACAACCCTGTAGAAAAGAGGAAAAGGTTGGAAACATTCAAAAACTTAGAACAAATTATCAAGAAAAACATGATTTTCCAACATACATGATTTCCTTGGGAAATAGGAATGTCTAAGAGCAATTGTGATGGCCTTAGGCAATTGTGAGGCTTTAAGTCTTTTAGGAACAGTGTCTCGCTAGAGCTTTCCCCCCATTTGTTATGTTGGATGTTATATTCCAGAGATGTACATGCTTGGAGGAACGAGAAGTTCCTTGCTCGGGGGATAGCCAAGGCCAAAAGCCAGAGAATTCATACGAGGTACCTACTCATGATGGCCAGATGAGTAGAGGAACCTTAGAGAGAAGTTTAGATGGTGAGTAGGCAAAGGCTATAAATAGGCTGGGAGGTGAGTCCCAGGCATGTCATTCTCCACTTCTCACATTTGGTATCAGAGCATAGAGGAGGTTTTGGGAAATCTTGTAACTCTTTTTTCTGAGGCATTTTTCTTCCTTCCCTTGGCTCGATGGGCATGGATATGGTGAGAAATGAGTGTCTTTAGGGGTATGAAGACATTGAGAGCATTTTTCCATGCATCAATGGCTTCATACGCGCATGGCGAGCTCTGATGTGAGATAAGTATGTTTTCGTCAAACTTTCGAAGCCTGTTTTCTCTTTGTTTGTTCTTGTTTTTGTAGATCTCTTCGAAGTTGCCATGTAGAATGTTCCATTCCACACATTTTGATATGCGACAAGAGGGGGATGATCTCTGACGGTTAAAGAGATACTACTTCCAAAAATTCTACAACACATTCAACTTCGAATTCAAAGAAAGAAAGAGGAAAGTTTCTTAAACTCAAGCATACATACATAAAATTGTATATGTTTACACACACATACACACTCATGTTTTCTCACATAACAACACACATACATAATCGAATTATTAATGTACTTATACATTTGATTATGCAACTACACATATCTAAGATATAAATACAAACATACAGTTAGAGAGGAAGTAGAAAGAGAGAGAAGAGAAAGAGTAAGAGATAGAGAGAAATAGATGAAAGCATGTAAAGGAGAAAGAGAAAGGATGAAAGAAGAGAAAGAGAGAAGAAGAAGGAGATCTTGCATGAGATAAATTGAATATTAGAGAGAGAAGGAAAAATATTAGAAAAAGAGAGAAGAGTAAAGAAAGAGAAAAAGAAAGATTGGAAGTAAGAGAAAGAGGAAGGTTAGCATACCTACCTTCATTAAATAGGCCATAACTCTCTCATATGAAACCCAAATTGGATGATTCCACTTGGGATAGACAATAGACTTCAAGGCTTTCCAATGAGTGGCTGGAACCTATGATTGCATAGTTAAAACCCACCTATAGAGGGCATTTAATTCTCTGCATATCATTTCAAGAGTATGTTGCCCACTCACCTAGCTTCATTGTTTTGGCCATAACTTCCTAGTGGAAGCTCCAAATCAAGACATTCAACTTGGTATGGATTCTACACTTCAAGAACTTTCTTTTGACTGGTCACAATCCATATTTGGACCATTGGAAGCCATCTCTGCACAAGCTTTTAGATGGTTGTTGATTGGCAAGAAACTCTTTTTGAGTGATTTGAGTGTTCAATTATGATAATTAGGAATTTCTAATAATAGTTTGAACCATTCTGGATAGGAATGGATTGATTTTCATACCTTTGCATCATAGTTTTTCTCTCAAATATATTCATTTGAATACCTCTCACATCAAGTTTATAATTTTGCATTGTATTTTCTTCCAATGTTATGAAAATATCATGGGAATGTGCATGAAAGTTAGTTTTTACATGAAGTTATCTATGCACATGAAGTTACACTAACTTATTTTGATTCATAAAAGCATGCATAGATCTTGTTTGTGTGTTTTAGAATTTTTGGCAGGTATTGAAGGCAGAAGAAGACATTGTAATGATGGCATGTAGTGCCCAACAACACATTGTGGAAAAGTTTCTTATTTGCAGGTTTATGGAGCAAATAAAGTGGTTTTCCAACCACTAGGTTGATGCCTATCATTGTAAAGACTATTATTATTTTTTTCAGGCTTCATTTTCCTGGTGAAATGCTGCCGGAAATTTTGCAGCCACATGGCATTATATGCCATTTGAGAACTTGAGTGATGTTATGTTGTGTGAGAGAGGAGGTCTTCTGTCAGCATAGCTAAAAGCATATGATTTTATTGAAGTAAAATGCATGAGTAAATGCATGTATACACAGAAGATATGATTGTTAGAAAGTGGAAATGCATGATGCATTTTCTGTTTATAGAAGATCACTTTTATGTATCACCATGACTAGTTAGGGTGAGCATGAGGTATGTGATCGAGGTACCAGGCATAGGCTAATTATGCCTTTAGAAAGTAAAAGATAAGGTATATACATCAAGAGCAACTAAGATGTGTTTTCGTATAGTAATGCATGAACACATGAATTGTTCTTCATGCGAATCTATGTACTTAATATAGAAGTTTATCTCGAGTCCGCACAAGAGTGCTATGATTATGATCATCAATACAAGTATTAAATGTTTGTATATGATTGGTTATGATGAGTTTAATTAATGTGCAAAAAGCACAACAAATAGAATGACATCCATAGATGTTCACTTTCACTAAAAGGTGGATACTATGTAAAGAGTGGATTTTTCAACGAAACGATTTGTGATGATTAATTGATTTGCATTGATCTAGACAATTATTATATGCATGGATATATATCCATGTCATAATCCATCCAAGATAATGAATGATTTTGTTTAATCATAAAGATTAACATGTATCATTATTTTTAGATTTAAAAAAATGATTGAGCAAATAGTTAGTGAGGTAGCAGCCTCATAGAGATTTGGATGCTACTCTTTGAGGAAATGCCCAAATTTATTGAAATTTGGAGGGCAAGTAGCTGTTAGGCTTTTAGTTAAGCTAACAAATTTTCAAGTAATTTGGAGACTTTTAGATAGGTCAAATGACCTCTGCACTAAAAGTGTTGCTAGTAGAGGTAGAGGCCTAAAACAAGTGACATAGGCCTATTACAAAGTGCATTTCTCTTAATTGGTAGATCCAAATGGAACGATTTTTATTGGCAATGAAAGCTTGATAGAGGTACTTTGTGCATACTAATTTTCATTATTTTTAGAGATCATTTGACAGGTCAAATAGTCTCTGCACATCAAAGTGCAGTCTCTGAAATTTATGAAATGACCAGAGACCATGTCACCTAGAGGTGCTTGGTTCTCTTAGCTCAATTACTCAAATTGAATGATCTTTATTTCTAGCATTAGTTACATATACTTCCAAATGGTGTATATAAAATTTCAATATGAAATGTTTCTCAATTTAGGAGATATAAAGAAAAGAGTAAAAGTTAGCCTTTGGAAATTTTTAACATTTTGCAGGTATAGAGGCTTAGTATTGTGGTCATTGTGAAAGTTCCAAATGTCCAAATACTATGAAACTTATACCAATATGCTATTAAAATTTGGAAGAAAATGGAAATCATTTGATAAGTCAAATGATCTATTCTTCTCAGATTAATCTCTGGCGAGGATTTTCCAAAGAGTGGTACATGTGACTGATGAGTATATGATATTTTCATATTGGAAACTCCAATTTAAAAATTTTTTCTTGGAGAAGCTACTCCAGTATAGACCCTATGATATACCCAAAATTCAAGGATTTTGGAATTTATCTTCATAGTTAGAAGATACTATAAAAGTGCAGCAGCATTGTTTCTTGGCTCACATAAGCGCAGGTGTAGCAGAGATAGAATTATACTTTTGAATGAGCCTTTGATTTCATTTTGAATTGAAAATTTGTGAGACCAAACTAGATAATTTGATCTAGATTTGGGCACAAAGAACATAGAATTTCAAGTTTGATTAGTCTAAGGGCTTCAAGAAGATGACCCTGTACATTCTCAAAGTTGGTTGCCAAGTGTTTGACCCTTCTAGTAAAATGGTCATAAAACTCTGAGCAAATATCCAAATCAAGTGATTTTTATGCTAATGAAAGCTTGAGAGAATTTTCAAAAGTCTAGAAAATTTCATAGATTTTGGATGAGTAAAAGTTAGTTAAAATTAAGATTTAATCTACTGCTATTGGAAATTGTTTATGCAGGAGGCATTGTTGAAAGGAAAAGACTTTTCACAGGTTTTTTATGATATGTTTTTGAGATGGTGTGATCACCATGGGCTAGCTATGCCCTAGATATTTGTTTATTGAGAATTGGTTTTTGGTGAACATTCTCAGTAGGACAGAGGAGACCCTGTCGAAATTTTCAAGAATATATATAGTGCCATGAGAACATGGAACAGGAGAACTTTGCTAGTTGTTCTCATTTCAAATAATTGGATTCATACAAGTTGTATAAATTCCAATTTATTGTGAGTGAAAATTTGATTCAAGATGCATGAGTTGATATTTGATGCAAGCCGCTTCCTTCACAACTCTAGTTGAGTTGATTATTAAATAGTTTCTCAGTTCTCAACTCAAGATGAGTTGATGTTAGAGATAGTTATGAGTGATAGAGTCATAGGAATGACTCTGTTCTTTCCATCGAGGGAAGGAAACACTTCAGGAACACTTCATGATTTCATTTATTAGTATTCATGGTTGTGAGTACTCACCGATTTATTCTTATCCTTTTGAGAGAAGTGTTCGACTTTAATCTCATACACGCATCTATGTGGAGTATAAAGTTGGTGGTATGGGACATCAAACTTTGTATTCTACCTAGGTATAGGATAGATGGTATGAGAGAAGTCTCTGAGATTGTATTTTTTTATATGATTTGGAGTTCATTTATATGATCTTCTAGTATCATCTTATTATTAGACAACAGAGGGGCAGTTGAGACAGTCACTCTGTATGTGATCGCAAACAAGGCAAGTCTGCAGGAAAGTAGCCTAGAAGCTGAAAGGCAAGGTTTGCACATAAGAACTATGAATAGGCAATTGCATTCAGAAGAAATTTATAGAGTACGTACTACTTTATTTGATATGCCTGAGAATAGGCCATGGTTCATACATAGTGTGTATGAGGTGAGCTAGATGCTTAGCCTAGTGGGCTATGAGTGTGCACATATCTACTTACCATTGTTCGGGGTATTTCGTGGACTCATATTATGGTCCTCATTATATCTGGGAGTGCTAGATTATTACAGTAGTTTACTTGAGACACCTCATTCCTAGTTAGGAATGATTTGTGATTTGATCGTAGTGGTGATCAGATGGTGATCATGGATAAAGCAAGTTTCATCCACTTGGAACATCTTGCATGTTATTATTAAGAAGGTGGTGGTAGTTCCGCTGATTGCTACACCTTCTTAGTATGTCTTCATTTGGCATGATGGACTTATTTCCATAGAGTGGATTGAGACTCAGAGATTTTTATCCATAGTTTGGATTATATATATATGATACATCGAGATTTGGATCCATCGTTTGGATGTGATTGATTGAGATCTTAGTCCATAGTTTGGATGTGACCGATTGATATCTTGATCCATAGTATAGATCATTGATAGATTGATGTATTGATATCCATAGTTGATAGATTGACATATTGGTATCTTTGTCCATAGTCTGGATCATTGATAGATTATCATCTTGGATTCATAGTTTGGATCATGATGAGATTTTCTTGAGTTTTATTTCATAACAGTGAGTAAATCAAGCAGATTTACTTGATCTTAGAGATAAAACAACTTGAAAAGATTTCCATTTCTTTTTAGTATTCTTCCACAGAGAGTTGGACATAGTCACATTGTTTTGATTAGCATAATAATTTGCATTACTCTAGTGGAGTAAGTGATTTTGCACAATTATACCATATGACAAGTTGTCAATGGGTATTTCAGGGAGACAAGGGCAAGTTGCCAAGGTTTCTATAGGTGAAAAGCCGTCACAAGTTAGTGTCAAGGTCTAGGCATAGGGAGTCCGAGGATATTACGAGTACTTATGTTGCGCACATATGGACTCATTGGGCCTCAGAGGGATTCCTACAGTATGCCCAAGGCAAGGACTACTATTTGTTGGTGGAAATTCTAGATATGAGGCAAAGAGACGAGTTGTCTACTTTTTGATTATCTAGTATTTCAGACACCTAACACACTCTACTATTATTATTTGGAATCATAGATTCTGATTCCCAGGTTTATAGCTCCTTCGATATCATTGAGGACAATGATCTTTAGAAGGGGGAGAGAGTGTTATATTCCAGAGATGTACATGCTTGGAGGAACGAGAAGTTCCTTGCTCGGGGGATAGCCAAGGCCAAAAGCCAGAGAGTTCATACGAGGTACCTACTCATTATGGCCAGATGAGTAGAGGAACCTTAGAGAGAACTCTAGATGGTGACTAGGCAAGGGCTATAAATAGGTTGGGAGGTGAGTCCCAGGCATGTCATTCTCCACTTCTCACATTGGAGGGGATCCTTCCTAGCCATCTCATGTATAAGAAGAGGAGTTTCTCTTTCCTTCATAGTAAGGAAAGAGCTAACTTGTGTCTCCAAAGAGACCATTAGGCTTTCAACTCTTCTATAAGAGAGTTCATTCTACCTATGATAGTCTCTATTGTTTGGGTTTGTTATTTAAGCTCATCAAATTAATTATGTGTAATAAACTCATCATAGAGCTTAGTGTATTGTTCATCTTCTTGTTCATCCTCTCCCATGTTTTGATCCTACTGTGTACCTAAGGACAAACCTAGGGACTTGTGGAGAAAGAGACTATACCTCGATCCCCTCAAGTGCATATAGTGGGGATTCAGGCTTTATTGATCAATCCGATGAGTATCTAAACCTAGCCGAGTATATGAAGACATACATTCAAATGACAATCAATGCAAATGAGCTTCCCAAAGAGTGCAATCAAGGCTAAGACTATTCCAAACAAGCTTCAACTGCCAGTCATGGTGTCACGATACTTGGAGCAGCAGCCAACAATAAATTGAGCTTTTCTCTCAGGTCCAAACTTTGAATATAGCAAATAGCATATGCATTTCGAAGCTCTCAAGAAGACGCATCCAATGGTGGTATTTTCACTCAATTCTGATGCTTTTACTTCAAGTTATGAACAAAATACTGAATCATGGGAATGACCTTCCTACACTTCAGCACTTCCTACACTTCACACACACCTTAACCACAACAAACAAGCACTTTCATGGATAGACATCACTTCCTAACACTCTTTTCAAGCAATACACATGCATACAAGCTCACAAAGAAGATGATACGAAGAAGAAAAGACACAAATTCGAAATTTTGTGCTCTTGATTCTCACAATGGCCAAAAGTCTTTACAAAGAGTCACAAATTGACTTATATACATGTGCCCTAAAAATGGTCCTTTCACACAAGATACTGGCACTTTATTCACTAAAAGGTTAATTTCCTACTATTTTACATGGGTAAGCTACTATTCTCCATGGGTATGCATCTAGAGGACTCCTCTAGTGCATTTACAATGGAAAATATGTTACAAAAATGGTTATAATACAAAAAATAGAGTGTCCAAATCGGAAAAATTTTGGGGCCCTTCTTTTTCTTTGCCTTGTGCTCTTCTTAGCTCTGCAACACTCTCCCCCTCTTTGTCTTTGTCGTCCCTTGACAGGCTTTACTTCTTGTGTGTCGCTTCTTTTCTGCATGCATCTCTTGGATCAGTTCTGCCTACTTGTTAGACTGGCATTCCGTTTTAATGGCCCTATTCTTGATTCTTCTTTCACATCCTATGGGCCTGATGCATTCATGTTGCCTGTTCTTCTCTTTTGCTCGCCCGCAACCCGTGGATCATTTTCCAATCGCTCGTTAAATCTGGGTTGCTGTGTTAAGTCGGGCTGCCACGCACGCCACCAGTGGAAGGTATGAAGGTGTAGTTCTTCAACCTTCGATCTGGACCTTTCGAAGATCAAGAGCTTGAAGCACCTTCTTGGGGTTCTGGAACCGCCGGATATCTTCTTGCACTTCTTCATGGATACTTCCTGGCCCTGTTTGCTCCTTCCCTCCTACGTGCTTTTCCTTGACGTGTGCCCCTGCGGGGCTCTGTGCAGAGATGTGTGTTGCGCCCCTGCGGGGCTTCTTGTAGAGATATATCTTCAAATATGATCTTTTAGTGAATTCTTCCTTTGTCTTCTTCTTTTCTTCTTTTTGCTTGACTCTCCCTCAACACTGCCCCCCTCCTGAACTCTGTCGTCCCCGACAGGCTTTGGAAGTCGACGGGAGTATGTTCTGTACACTTTTTGCTCTGTTTCATTAAGCAGATTAGCTTCACGTATCATGAGTTGCTTCCACTATTCTAATTTCACACCATCATTTGGTGGCTGTCTGTGGTCGGCGAAGAAGCTTAGCTCATATGCCACTAATCTGGCATTCAAGTTGAATGACATCTTCAAGAAGACTTCTTAATCAATTTCAAAAAACCCTATAAAAAAAGGCTTCTTCGAATGTTTGCATATATATACTTGGTAAAAACATCAACCTAGAATAATATGCCATTATTGTGGGTCGGCTAGGCATAACAGACAAATAAAAAACGAGAATATCTGTTCCCTGATTAATGCCAATGAAATTTAAAAATGTATACGCCGCGTGCTTGAACACCTTCAAAACTATAAGGATCATGCTGAGAATTTTATTTGTCATTTTGATAGTTAGATCGGGTACTGTTGCGTAACAATGCAACCAAAATTCAACGGTTTTTACTATATAATCTTTGGTTGGTAGATAGTTATGAGGTGGACTTGGAAGTAGCGGATAATTCAACCACTGTTTATTGATCACACCATTCTTCTGCATGTCCAAAAATTCTCTTGCTTCTCTGCGACGGGGTGTTGGGCAAAATGAAGGGTTTACCTGTAATAAGTATGGTGCTGCTTGCCAATGCACCCGCAAAGTAGGATTTTTCTCCATAAATTTTCTTCTCCATACCGGCTGTGCGGCTTCAAATTCTTCTTGAGTATACTTGAATGTGTCATCTTTGAAGTGCAACTGCTCATCTGGACTTCTTTGTGTAATCTTCTTTATGTATTGCGTTGTTTTCTCTTTCAATAATCCATACGGAATGTTGAAAGGCTTCATTATGGTATCCAAGTCCTTGCCTTTTATTTTTGCTTCTTTCATTAATTTGATCACTTCATTTTCAAAATTCTCTGTCAATCGGGCCACCAATAGTGCCCGTTCCTTCTGACCTATTTCTGCAGTGTATGGCATGTTGGTGCACGACAATCAACAATTGATGTTTTGATGAAGAGTTGAAGTCAAGGTTTGAAGGAAAGATTCAAGTTGTGAAGCATGGAAGAAGAATACATTCAGAAGAGGAAGATGTGTACACATATGTACAGATAGTTCACTTATATCTTTGAGAAGTCATAAGGTTGTAAATTTTTGTATATATATACTATGAAAATGTCGGGGCAAGTATGAGAGAGCCTGATAATAGAGTAATCAGGAGTTGTATGTGTCATTAGACATCTTAGAAGTGAGTTAAGACTCTCTCATCACTCAGTTGTAATTTTTCTCAAAAATGAAGAAAATGTTGCGCCCGATATTTCTGAGTTTTCTCCTTCTGTGTTAGATCTTTTGTGAAATGCTTTTGTACAAGTCTAAGTCTATAGGTGATCGACCTCTTTA
This sequence comes from Ceratopteris richardii, assembly GCA_020310875.1. Taxonomy (NCBI): domain Eukaryota; kingdom Viridiplantae; phylum Streptophyta; class Polypodiopsida; order Polypodiales; family Pteridaceae; genus Ceratopteris; species Ceratopteris richardii. The sequence goes on from CM035423.1 coordinate 91,331,019, forward strand.
CAAATTTTTAGCTTCCAATTGTGATCAGGCTGAGAGAATTAAGTGTAGGAACATTTGCATATGTGACTGAGAAGAAGTGAAGTTACAGGAGGTGCAAAATTTGATATGAATGTTTTGATCAATTCTCCTTCCACAGTTTAAAGTTTTGAGCAAGCAAGTACTTAATCTTTAAGTTGGAAGGTAAGCTACTTGTGGCTAAAAGCATTTGTAGAAACGGGTTCTAGATTGAGAGAACCAAAGGTTTAAAGTCATAGGTGTCTAAATCAACTTCTCAAAAGAACAATTTTAGACATAGGTGAGTTGTTGAGATCATTTCTCAAGATCTACTGAATCTTTTGGAGTGATTCAACTTGGAGAAGGTGTAGAATCTGTACGCGACACCTCACACAAAGTTTTATAAAAAACTTTACACAATTGATAAGGCAATGAGTGATTTATGTGCAGTAGACTTTCTGTGTATTCTCCTTCTTCACAGTTTGTTTAGAAAATTTGACAATTAAGTATTGATCTTCTAAAATTGGTGAAGATCTGAGTTATTCTTGTTATAGAGGTGCTCTAAATACAAGAGTAACTTGTTCTTTTTGAGATTAACACTCTCCATCAGTGGTATCAGAGCAGGAAGCATCAGAATTGAAGGAAGGAGGACCTCGACTGCTGCAGGTGCAAAGAATTCAGCATCTGAAGGTTCAAAAGGTGAAAGCTTGAGGATAAAGCTTGAGAAGAAGGTCATACGACATCAAGGAAGACAAAAGGAGTATTATTCGAAGTAAAGGTACATCTATTACTCATAAAGATTGAAGAATTCAATATACAGGTGAAGAAAGGATGGGAGATTCTCTTCAGATAGAGAAATTGGATAGAGAGAACTATCCAGCATGGTCAATGAGGATGGAAGCTCATCTAATGAGCAAAGACTTGATAGCTTACATTACAGGTGAAGAAGAAAAGCCTCAATTCAGAGATCCTAGTGTTCCAACTAGGGAGGAATTATCAGATTTGAAGAATTGGATGAAGAGAGATGCTCAAGCTAGGAGCATTATCTATATGGTAGTCAATGATTACTTGCTACCTCACATTAGAGGTCTTGAAAGTGCAAGTGATATATGGAATGCTTTGGAGGAGCATTTCCAAAATACCACAAAGTCTAGGAAGGCATCCTTGTGGGCAGAATTTACCACATTCAAGAAGAAGGCCTCTCAATCCATCTCAGATTATGAAATCAGAATGAAGGACATTTCAGATGCATTAGGAGCTGTTGATGAAGACATTGAGGAGGATAAATTGGTAAGGCAAATCCTCACAGGTTTGAGAGGTGATGACAAATGGAAGCCATTCATTTTGTCTACTGAATTATCACTTGATCATTTTACTCCTGACTTAAATCAGTTGCTAGGACATATGCTAACCTTTGAGCAGGATGTCAAAGGTGAAGGTGACAAGAGTACATGTCATGCAATGTCCTCAAAGGATAAGAAGAAAAATAGCAAAGGGAAGCAACAAGAAAATGAAGATGAAGGCACAACTAGTCAAGCCAAGTTCCTAAGAGGAAGAGGAGGTGGCAAAGGTAGAGGAAGAGGCATGAATAATAAAGATGGAGTCAAAGCTTACTGGATTTGTGGTAAGACAAATCACTTAGCTAATGATTGTTGGCATAATACTCAGAGTAATGGTGGATATAATCAGAACTTTAATTCAAGAGGAAGAGGTGGCAGAAATCAAAGAGGTAACTTTAGAGGAAGAGGTAGTAGGGGTTACTTTGGAAGAAATGCAGGTAGAGGATTCCAAAGTCAACAATACAATAATACCTACTACAATTATGCTTCAGATCAGAAGGAGGATTCAACATTGATAATGAATGCAACTTGTGAAAGGCAAAGTGAAGACCAAAGAGTCTTCTACATTGACTCAGGGTGTAGCAATCACCTGAGTGGTAACATAGCATTGATGACTGATTTGGAAATAAGGTATCTAATCATGTTGTTCAAACAGGTGACAATACAAAGCACAATGTGAAGTCAATTGGATCAGTGAAGGCCAAGGATGGTAGCACCCTCTTGAGTAAGGTCTTGTATGTTCCTACAATTCCTAAGAATCTAATAAGTGTAGGACAAATTGTTGAAAAGGGTTATGAAGTGAGATTCACTAATGAAGGAGTGTTTGTGGAAGACCCTAGCAATGGGTATAAACAAATTGTTTCAGGGAAGAAAGAAGGAAGGTTGTTCACATTGAAGATTCAAGGTAATGTTGGTCATGCCTTGTTCACTTATGGAGGACATAAGATCTCTGAGTTAGATCTTGGCACAAGAGGCTTGGACACTTCAATGAAAGAGGTATCAAAGATATGATTAACAATGGTTCAGTGCTTGGATTGCCTAATGTTGCAGGTCAACATATGACATACAGATGTGAGGCATGTCAATTAGGTAAGGCTCATAAGCAATCTTATTCCAAGCATGGTTTTATGTATTCAGAGAAGCTTGAGTTGGTACACACAGATGTGTGGGGACCATCAAAAGATTTTAGTATCAATGGTTCAAGGTACTATGTGATTTATGTTGATGATGCTACCAGATGGATCACTATCTATGTGGTCAAAGATAAGTCAGAGGTATTCAATACATTCAAACATTATCATGTGTATGCAGAAAGAATTACAGGCCATAAATTGAAGAGACTAAGGTCAAATGGAGGGGGATAGTATTTCTCTAATGAGTTCAGTGATTACTTGTGGAATGCAGGTATAAAAAGGGAAATCACTTGCAGGTACTCTCCTCAACAAAATGGTGTAGCAGAGAGAAGAAATAGAACTCTTCTTGAGTTTGCAAGGTCAATGATGAAGGAGAAAAATTGCCCAAATTATTTGTGGGCTGAGGATATAAATACAACTACTTATTTGGTTAATAGGCTACCATGTAAAGCTTTGCAGGGTATGATACCATATGAGGCATGGTGGGGTAAGAGGCCTACCTTGGATCATTGCAAAGTATTTGGATGTTTGGCATATGCATATGTGCCATCACAATTAAGACACAAATTGGAACCTAAAGCTGAAAAATATGTATTCATTGGTTATGATGATAAGCAGATGGGATATAGGTTGTGGAGTCCATCCACAAAACAATTTCTTGTATCAAAAGATGTTACAGTTGATGAGCAAGGTACTTGGTATGCATGTACAATCAATATTAATACAAGTGATGAAGAAGTTGTGAGTCAAAAGAAAGGTAAATCAAAGGTTCAGATATTTGATGAAGAGGAGAATAATGAAGTGCAGGTTGAAGTTGAAGAAATGCCAAGATTTGATCCTGAGTGTGAAGAACTAGAAACCTCAAGGAGTGGAGAACTCAGAAGGTCATCAAGACACAAGTGGCAACCTACAAGGTATAGCTATGACACTTCTTTTTTGGCTACCAAAGACTATGCTTACATGATAAAGGCAGATGAAGACCCTTCCACATATGAAGAGGCAAAAGGTAAGGAAAATTGGGAGAAAGCTATGCAGGAAGAATATGATGCATTAATGGAGAATCAGACATGGGATTTGGTTCCTAAACCAAATAGTCAGAAGATCATTGGATGCAAATGGGTCCACAAGACAAAGAGGTTTGCAGATGGAAGTGTGTCTAGGTATAAAGCTAGACTTGTTGTGAAAGGGTTTGCTCAAACATATGGTATTGATTATGATGAGACCTATAGTCCTGTGGCAAAGATGACAACCATCAGGACACTCATAGCCATTGCTGCATGTAAAGGTTGGAAATTATGTCAATTAGATGTGAAGAATGCTTTTTTAAATGGTTACATTTCAGATGATGTTTTCATGGAGCAACCTCAAGGATTCAGAGATGGAAGGTATCTAGATCATGTATTGTAAGCTCAAGAGAGCTTTGGATGGTTTGAAGCAGGCTCCAAGGGCATGGAATTATAGACTTGTGAAGTTCTTGAAAGAACTTGGATTTCAAGTATCTAAGGCAGATAGTAGCTTGCTTGTTCAAGCAAGTGATGATGGGTTCATTTACATGTGCATATATGTTGATGATATAATTCTTACAGGTACAGATGAGAAGGGCATTCAAAGCCTAAAGAAGCAAATGGAGAAAGAGCTCAAAATCAGTGACTTGGGAGACTTGTCATATTTCTTGGGCATGGAGATTTCATACACTCAACATGGAGTGTATGTGACTCAAGAAAGGTATTTGAGAAACTTGTTAATCAAGTTTAAAATGAATGATTGGCGGGTAGCACCTACTCCAATGGAGGTGAATCACAAATTGAGCAGATATGGTGGAGAAGAATTCAAGGATATGAAGCTATATCAGAGTTTGGTTGGTAGTCTTATCTATGCTACATTAACTAGGCCTGACTTATCATATGCAATTGGAGTTTTGTCTCAATTCATGCATTGTCCTAGGAAAGAACATTGGATTACAGGTCAAAGAGTGTTGAGGTACATTAAGGGTACACTCAAGGAGGGTTTGTATTATGGTTTTACATAAGATACAAACATCAAAATATATAGTGATGTAGATTGGGCAGGTAATCCTGATGATAGAAGATCAACATATGGATACTTGTGTTATGTGGGAGATAAGTAAATCTCTTGGTGTTCAAAGAAGCAACACACAGTTGCTTTATCATCTACAGAAGCTCAGTACAAAGGTATGGTTGAAGCTGCAAAGGAAGTGATATGGCTTAAGACTCTCATGAAGAGTTTTGACACCATACAGAGTACACCTATCATTTATGGAGATAACATGAGTTCATTGTATTTAGCTGCTAATCCTGTGTTTCATGCAAGGACTAAACACATTGAGATTCAGTATCACTTTCTGAGAGAGAAGGTGATGGATAAAGAGATTGAAGTCATACATACTTCAACAAAAGATCAGATAGCTGTTATGCTTACCAAAAGCTTGGATGGACCAAAGCTACAGAGATTCAAAGACATGGCAGGCATAAAGAAGATAGAGAAAACCTCAATTGATGATTGAGGGGGAGCTGTTGGTGCAGGACAATCAACAATTGATGTTTTGATGAAGAGTTGAAGTCAAGGTTTGAAGGAAAGATTCAAGTTGTGAAGCATGGAAGAAGAATACATTCAGAAGAGGAAGATGTGTACACATATGTACAGATAGTTCACTTATATCTTTGAGAAGTCATAAGGTTGTAAAATTTTGTATATATATATACTATGAAAATGTCGGGGCAAGTATGAGAGAGCATGAGAATAGAGTAATCAGGAGTTGTATGTGTCATTAGACATCTTAGAAGTGAGTTAAGACTCTCTCATCACTCAGTTGTAATTTTTCTCAGAAATGAAGAAAATGTTGTGCCCGATATTTCTGAGTTTTCTCCTTCTGTGTTAGATCTTTTGTGAAATGCTTTTGTACAAGTCTAAGTCTATAGGTGATCGACCTCTGTACAAATTTTTAGCTTCCAATTGTGATCAGGCTGAGAGAATTAAGTGTAGGAACATTTGCATATGTGAATGAGAAGAAGTGAAGTTACAGGAGGTGCCAAATTCGATACGAATGTTTTGATCAATTCTCCTTCCATAGTTTAAAGTTTTGAGCAAGCAAGTACTTAATCTTTAAGTTGGAAGGTAAGCTACTTGTGGCTAAAAGCATTTCTAGAAACGGGTTCTAGATTGAGAGAACCAAAGGTTTAAAGTCATAGGTGTCTAAATCGACTTCTCAGAAGAACAATTTTAGACATAGGTGAGTTGTTGAGATCATTTCTCAAGATCTACTGAATCTTTTGGAGTGATTCAACTTGGAGAAGGTGTGCAATCTATAGGCGATACCTCACACAAAGTTTTATAAAAAACTTTACACAATTGATAAGGCAATGAGTGATTTATGTGCAGCAGACTTTCTGTGTATTCTCCTTCTTCACAGTTTGTTTAGAAAATTTGACAATTGAGTATTGATCTTCTAAAATTGGTGAAGATTTGAGTTATTCTTGTTATAGAGGTGCTCTAAATACAAGAGTAACTTGTTCTTTTGGAGATTAACACTCTCCATCATGGCATTGGATGATCATCATGTGGTTCCGCTATCTGCTCTTCTATTGGAGAATTATAAATCGGGGGAGATAGAGGACGTACCTCTATCTTGTCAGTAGGATTCTCTTGTATTGGCTCTACTGGTGTCCCGATTGGTACTTTCTCTTCTGCTTTAGTTTCTAATTGTGTGATGTGTTCAGTCTTCTCTTTAACTTCTTGCATAGCTACCCTGAGTGCCTCTTTTGCTGCAAGAAGCTCATTACCGATTTTCGCTACCTGGTCCATGTTTTCACTGTAACTCATTGCAAGTTTTCCATTGGCTTTGTTTAGCTATTTCGTGAGTTCATTAGTTTCATTTATATATTTGTGTTCCCATTCTTTTGTACGAGCTTGCTCCTGTTTCAGCAGATCTGCATATTTTTCAATCTGATCTCTCAATTCCTTCTGGTCCGTAGTTGATGTCTCTTGTTTTTCTATAGGTTGGTCATATAGTAATGCCTTCATCAATTCTTTATTTATGCTGCGTAAGCTATCATTTTCCTCCATGTATACTTTTAGTTGTGTTTCTAGCAAGTTGCTTCTAGCTTTGATTCTCTCCTTGTCTGCTTCACTAGCTTCATGCCGTCTTTGTAAATCTGTCAGTTGTGCCTGGAGTTGATGATGCTGCTTCATCAATGTATCACATTGTGCTTTGACAGCAAGTAATTTCATTCCTTTGGCTGAAATCTCTTGCTGGGCTTGGATGAGCTGTGCGGACAATTGTTCACTCATGATTTGAAATTGATTCTTTTCCCGCATTGCCTTGTCGTAATCCGCATCTGTTTCCATCATTTGCTGTTGCGTGTCCATGGCCATTTTTATCATTTGCTTGACCACAGGTTTTAATTGAGTGACGTCAACATTCAACCATGTGGTAGGGATGCTAGGTTCTTCACCTGTTGTAATATCTTTCCCTTGTGCAACATGTAATGTAGTATCATGGGGCTGCCTAATATGGAGTTGTATCCTTGGCTCAGCCTCCCTATGGTCAGTCTTGCCTTGTGGTGTATCATCAGGCACTTCAATCACGGTTGACTCCTTATTTTGTTGTAGGCCTGCTACCTGGTCCACCGGTGTTTGTATTTCCTCTTTGATAGGTGGCACTACATCTTTATTGGTTATTTGAGTTTCCTTTATGCTTATCTTTGATTGATCATTTAACTGAATCAAGTGTTCCTATTCGGCTTGTTCTTCCTGGTGCTGTGCTTTTTGTTTTTGATTGTCAGGTGTGACTTCAACCTGATTTATTTCTGTCCATTCTTCGTTGTTCATTTTGGTTCGTATATCAGTGTCTAATGTATCTTTCTCATGGTTGGATTCCTCATTAGAACTCGAATCTTCTAATCCCAGTTCTTTATATCTGGCAGTCCGTTCTGGGGTTTGTTCTTTATCCTTTTGTTTAGTTCCTTGGCTGGCTTGTCTGTACTGATGACCTTGAACATTCAAGTTTACTTGCCCTTGCATGTACATATGTGTCTCCTCTAACGCTGTTGAGAGGTCTCTTTTAGTGATTGGCTGCTGCATCATAGGAATCTTTGGTAGAGTGTGTTTCCACTTTGATTGTGGTGTCTCTTGAGCCTCTTCCTCTCTAATGTGTTTAGTCCCTCTCATAGGTTTCTTTGAACTGGTTCCCACTTCTTCAATAGAGATGACTGTTTTCTTTTTCTTTGGAACTGTTGCAGACTTTGCATATTTTGCTAGCTCTGTTGAGGTTGGCATCAAGTGTTAGCAGTTCTTCATGTCAAGTGCCTCATAAATGAGTAGTGTCAATGCCGAACTTCCATTTAAGAACTTTTTCTGACCCCACTTTTTCTTTGCTTCAAATAGGCGGTCCTGAATATACGGGGTCATATTCACTTGGTTTCCACTTGTCTCATTGCATGCGAAAGCAATTGCACTACGATCTTTTGAGGTGCTGTATATCTATGCATACTCGAAAAGCAAAAATGCTGGTGCACTAAGCGAACAGAGTCTTCAATATCCGTTCTGTTGATTTCCAAAAATGTTCTCTTTTTCGGATCATGACATTCATCTTTTACATTGGTGAGTCCATCTTGATTCCATCCAAAAGCTCTCTTGATTAGCTCATGAGTGAATTGAATTGTTTTCCATGTACCAACTTTGTCAAGTACTCTTGCCTCTGGGACTGATGGCTTATTCGGTATCGACTGGAGTGTGTTCATCACTTGTGTACATCTTTGAAAATCAGGCAGATATATTGGTAGTCTGAGGAATGCATCAATTCCTGCTTGTGTCCAGGCATCTGTCATGCGCGGTAATCCTTGTATGATAGTCTTGAAATCTTGTGACATGATAGGAAAGTAGTGATCCCTATCCATGATCTTGATGGTCGCCATGAAAATGAGTTCGGACATTGGTTGTTCATCAAGAAACCAATGACCTCTCGCCTTCATGATTGATTCCAAGGGAAGAAGTAGGACCTCCTCCTCTTGCGTAGCCTCGGAATTGGATGATGCCATCTGCACTCAATATAGAGCAGTATTTAGTGGCAAGCTAGTATCAAGAATCATCCTTCACTTATCCTCATTGAATTTGACAACTCTTCGAGTGGATTGTGTCGTTCCTTCCCCGTGGGTGTGAGAAAGGTAATACTGAGATTTTTCCTTTTCATACTTATTTATATATATATTTTTTGTTTATGTCTGAAAGAAAACAAAAAGGTAAGTCATAGCCGAAGCGGTTATTGAATCTTGAGTTATTTTCTTAGATTATGTACAAGTGCTCTCCTATTTCCCGAGAGGGAAATGTGCTTCACTATCCTGAAGTAGAAGAAGAATGTGCTGAATGCTTGGCCTTGTAATGTGGCCCTATCATGCATACTTTGGATTCTTTTGACTCCAAATGTGTGCAACTCGAGCTATAGATTGTCTTGCCTGTCGGCATCCAAATCTTCTTTACTCCATTGGGATAGCATGTATTTCTAGCATTCCTGGAGAATGTAGTGCTCTTTGTGTAGTACTTTTGTTTTGTCAGATGTTCGAATCTCTGAATGATTTTTGTTGCATGGCGAGGTTCCTGCTCTGTCCTATAATGGTTTGTCTTCTGTTGTTTTTCCCTTAGATTGTAATGATTCTTCTTGTGCCTTGGATTGTCCTTTTTGATGATTTTCACTTGGGTATCTGACTTGGGAATCCATATTTGCATTCAGGTCGACTGAGCAGCTATCACCTTCTTCGGCATCCATACTTTAATAACCTTTGATGTTTCTGGGCATCCAACATGACTTGTATTTTTATTCCATCGTTCCTTTCGATGTTGTGAGTAGTTCTTTTGTTGAAGATACGTTGTCACTTGCTCTTTTCTGATCCAAGCCTGTCTAGTGTAAGGAACGGGGCATATCCTTATGTGTGCAGATTCGTAATGGTCTTGCTGACTTGTCTCTCTGGTGCTCGATTTCTCATTGAGGTTGTTTTTGGATAGGACACTAATCATGTGATTGACTGGATTAGAAGATTGTGTGCAATCGAGATTCGGTGTGTCCTCACATGAAGTACTTGATGAAGAAATTTCCATAGTGCGAGTGAACATACATTCATCATCATGTTCCTTAGAGTGAGCTCTCGGGTCTATATCCTTGGCTTTGAGTGGTCGTTCGTCTAACATGCTGAATACTTCTCGATGTCCTATCTTGGCAGAGATGTATCATAGGGCTAATTGAATAGTCACTTTATATTCGTATATCCAATCTTGACCTAACACGAGCTCTTCTAATAAGTCTTGATCATGACAGACTAAGAGTTTTTGTTCCATCGCGTTGTTTCCTAGATGTAGAGGTAAGGTAATCTCACCTATACATTGGGTAATGTTTCCTCCTATTCCAATGAGCTGTGCTTTAGAGGGCCGTAGTATTTCCTTTAGTTTCTGGGTCAATGAAAATTTGATACAGCTTATAGCGGCTCCTGTGTCAATGAGAGCATCCACCAAGTGGTACTCTTTCGTTCCAGCACCCAAATTCAAATAAGGTTGCGTCATTAGCTCACCTGGTTTTCAATGGCTCTAAAATTAGCCATTGGGATGAGTTCCTCTCCTAGTCGATATCTCTAATCTCTCTCTCTCATCCACTCTTTTTGTTTCCTGATTCGCTCTAGTGCTTCTTGTCTTGCTTCTTCTCGTATTCTTTCTTCCTCTGTGCACCTATTTTTACCCATTATTAATCGTGACATTATCTCTTCAGTCAATGGCTATATATATTTTTTCACTCGACATCCACTTATATAGTTTGGTAATACTTCTCCATCTAGGGTTGATAAACTGATGGCTCCACTAGTAGATATACAATTGATGATCAACGGGCCATATCCCCTTTTTTGCAGTTTCTTTGCGTGTTGCTTCAAAGTATAAACCAAAACTAAATCTCCTTCCTTCAATTTTTTATCTTTAATATGAGCATCAAAATAGGCTTTCTATCACCTTTTAGTAGCATAAATCCTTGCTACTGCTTGTAACCTAGTTTCATGTAACTTCTATTTGATCCAATTGAGTTGATAGTTCATGTCTAGTCCACTCATAAGTTGTTGCTACTCTGAGAGTGGGTATTAAGAAATCAATTGGCAAAATAGCATTATGTCTGTACACTAAGTTAAAAGGAGTAGTTCCTATGGCGGTCTTGTAGGCTACTCGGAATGCCCATAAAGCATGATGTAATTGCTTATCCCAATCAGATCTACCATTGTTAACAATTTTAGTGAGAATTGTGCACAAGATTTTATTTGAACTTTCGGCCTGTCCATTGGCTTGTGGGTGATATGGGGCTGATTTCTTATGGATTACTAAGAATTCATTCAGTAGAGATTCTATCACTTCATTCACAAAGTGCATGCCTCTATCACTCACAATTTCTATCGGCAGTCCAAATCTAGTGAAAACGTTCTCAAAGAGAAACTTGGCTGTAGTCCTTGCATCATTTTTCTTGGTTGCTTTGGCCTCAACCCATTTGGTCAAATAGTCTGTGGCTACAATTATGTACTCGGCATGGGATCCTTTAGCTGGTGGGCTAATAGGTCCTATGAAGTCTATTCCCCATTTAGTAAAGGCTCTGGCGCTCATCATGGGTTTCAGATGCATTTCATCTCTTCTAATTGGATATTTTGTTCGTTGACAAGTATCACATCGTTGTACATATGTTGCTGCACCTTGATGTAGAGTTGGCCACCACATTCCAGCAAAGAGAATCATTTTTGCAGTTTTATCTGCAGAGAAATGTCCTCCTGCAGCTCCTGTATGTGCCATCTCTAAAATGGCAAGATATTCGTCTTCATGAATGCACATTTGTAAATGATTATCTCTTCCTCGCTTAAAGAGTTGTTTTCCTATGAGAGCATAGTCCTTGCTTTGTTCTGTGAGTGCACGTTTCCTTGCTAGAGTGGCTCCTTCCAGGTACTCTTGGGTCTTCAAGAACTTTACCAGAGGCATGCTCCATCTTGGTGCTACTGTGGAGTAGCATAAAGTAGAGTTCTCTTTTGGATTTCGTTCTTGACAAGTTGGGCAGGCAGATACATAGTTATGTGTATCTCTCTGCATGGTTGGCCAATATATGCCTAATCTCATCAGTGTTTGCCATGTTCCGTTCGCATTTAAATGAGTTTTCCATTGATTTACATGTGCTTTTTGAAGCCACATTTCTTGTTCCTCCTCTTCTATGCATCTCATGAGTAATCCACTTGAGTCTTGGTGATATAGGCTTCCAGCAATGATATGAAGGTTTTTGGTCTTCCATAGGTCTTGGTTTCGATTCGGTGTGATCCCATGTTTAGGTCCATATGTGAGTATAGGGATCAACTTTTCTGCCCATTGAGGACATACTTCGAGATTAAACAGGTACGTGTCTGGCAGGTCATCAGGTACTCCTATGGGTGGTTCTCCATGTGTCATTTTTGATAATGTTGATATATTTAGGTAGTGATGTGTGTGAACACTCTAGGACCGCCGGGGCACTTTTTTCCCTCCTTAGGAGGTTTTTTTCCCACGACTTGTATATACGCCTATTGCCCTAATGGGCTACTTATCTTTATACATTCTCTAGTAATACATTTAGTATTGTGTGTTTATGCTCCAAGCTTCTTCTTCTTCCTTGTGTTGTTCGCATGCTTCCGCATACGTCTATCTCCAACAATTGGTATCAGAGCAGGTTGTCGCTTCATCTAGGGTGCCGTTGACACTCCCCCGTTTGCAGTCTCAGAATCGCACAAATTTTGGTGAGCATACTCAACGTGTTTCCAAGATCAAAACTGCTTCGCTCTGTGGTGCCGAAATTGTGATCTGAGCTCATTTCGGCCTCTGAATGCACTATCACAGCACTTGTGCAGGCTATTTCGTCTTTTTGTGCCAAAGGTATATACCAGTTTCTGTTCGCCAGTTTAACCATCTCGAAGTCTGCTACAAGTCTAGCAGAACTCGTCTGGGCAGTTTTGTTCAACTTTTTGAGATACAATCAATTTTCTGCATCAAGGTATTTTAGTCACCGGCCATGGCTGAAAGCAGTGATGTATTTCGTATGTTGGCTGTTGAGGATAAGTTGGATGGTACCAACTACCCATTATGGGCTTATATGATGCAATATGTATTGGTTGCAAAATGATTGTGGAACATTGTGCAGGGTGTTGAAAGACATCCTGTTACACCTCTGACTACAGGTACTACAAATACAGGTGCTCGAGCTGATGAAGATGGTGTCGAAGATGATATTCCGCAGATTCCTGTACGTGCTACTGTTTTTGCTGCACCTACTGCAGAGCAGATTTGTTGGGATGGCAGAGATGCCCAGACACATGCATTGATAGCTTTGTCTGTCAAACGTGCCATTATTCCTCACATTCGCTCTTGCAGAACAGCTAAGGATGCTTGGGATACACTTACCACATTGTACCAAGCTAGGAATGAGGCTCGTGTTGCTTACCTCCGAAAACAATTGGAGAGTGAGCACATGAATGAAGGTGATTCTATGGACAGTTTCCTAACAAAGATCAAAGACTTGAAGGAACAATTGATTTCTACTGATGAGGTTATACCAGATAGCTCACTTGTGCAGACCGTTCTGAATGGTCTTCCTGATTCATATCAGAGTTTTGCTTCTAATCTTCGGTTGATGATGAAAGGCAATCCAAATGCCTTATCATTTGAGGAGTTAGTCTCTGTTCTGTTGTAGGAAGATCAGTCAAGGCAAAACAGGTCCATTATGCGAGTTGCAGATCAAGCTTTCCTGGCTAGTCAGAAAAAGGAAAATGGAGCTCTTCAAGTAGTCATAAAAAATCTGCTAATTCTGCATATTCGAAGAACGAAGATAAAGATGAGAAGAAATAAAAAAAGCAGAAATTGTTTTGTAAGTACTGTAAAGGGAATGATCATATCATAAAGAACTGTCCAAAATTGGCTGCTAAAGAGGCAAAGAAGAAAGAGGCTGGAATGGTTGTTGCAGAGGCCTCTACACCAAAAACAGAGTCTGCAAATCTTGTGCAGGAAGAAGAATGGGCGTTTACTACTGTTTGCAGTTTTGACCCATCTTCTCATGAGCAGTGCATGTCTGCAGTAGACTTAGATGTTTGGTACTTTGACAGTGGGGCAACCAAACATATTACCTCGCAGCGCAGTTTCTTCTCTTCACTCGAGCCTACCCCTACAGGCAATACTGTTACATGCGCCAACAACTCCTCTTATCCTATTATGGGAGTTGGTAAGATCATTTTGACTACTGCTGATGGTAGTTCTTTCACTTTGTCAGATGCTTTATTTGTGCCAAGGATCAAGAAGAATCTGTTATCAGTTTGCATTGGCCAAGATTGGCTTCGTTGTGAAATTTGTTGATGACAGATGTACAGTTCATGATCTGTCAAATGTCTCCGATTGGGCTGGTTGCTATGACACTCGTGTGTCCACCAGTGGTTTTTGCTTCATGCTTGGTACCTCATGTATATCTTGGTTGAGCAAGAAGCAGCCTACTGTGGCCACTTCCAGTTGTGAGGCTGAGTATAGGGAAGCTTTCACAGCGACTGTTGAGTGTGTGTGGCTCAGATGCCTTATGGCTGATTTGGGTGTTGGTTAGTCTTCTGTCACCACCATCTTCACTGACAGTCAGAGCACATTGGCAGTTGCGAGGAACCCTGTGTTCCATGCTCGCACTAAGCACATTGAGGTGCATTATCATTATGTCAGGGAGAGGTTCTCTACTGGGGAGATCAGCTTGGCATATGTGTCCACGCAGGAGAACATTGCAGACCTTTTCACGAAGGCTCTGCCTAGGGAGAAGTTTGAAGCTTTTCGCAAAGCTTTGGGCTTACTTCCTTTTGTGGAGTGATTTCCACATAGCTTGGCACTTCCTTATACATGAGTGCCAGCTACTTGTTCACCGCATCACTCCCAGGGGGGATTTGTTGATATATTTAGGTAGTGATGTGTGTGAACACTCTAGGACCACCGGGGCACTTTTTTCCCTCTTTAGGAGGTTTTTTCCCCCCGGCTTGTATATATGCCTATTGCCCTAATGGGCTACTTATCTTTGTACATTCTTTAGTAATACATTCAGTATTGTGTGTTTGTGTTCCAAGCTTCTTCTTCTTCCTTGTGATGTTCGCGTGCTTCCGCAGACGTCTATCTCCAACAGATAAGTGATCTGCTCTAATGTGCGTATTCCCTTTTTTGACTACTACTTCAAAATCAAATTCCATCAATAATAGAAACCATTGTACTAGTGGTCCTGTATTACAAGGCTTATTGACTAAGTACAGTAAGGCTTGATGATCAATGAAAAAACTGAATTTGTTTGCCAACAGGTAGTGTTGAAACTTCTTCACTGCGTACACCATCCCTAGGCCTTCTCTCTCAGTCGTGGTATAATTGCATTCTGCTTGATTCAATTGTCTACTGGCATAGGCTATAGGGTGGTCTAACTTCCCTGTATCTGCGGGTTGAGCTAAGATGCAACTAATGGCAAACTTCGAAGCATCTACGTGAATGTGAAATGGTCTGTTCCAATTAGGTACTCGAAGGATTGGGGCTGAACTTAATCGACTCTTTAATTCGTTAAAGGCCTTTTCACATTCTTCTGTCCAATTAAACTGAGACAATAAAGCATAAAGAGGTCTAGCAATTATGGCATACATATGTATAAATCTTCGGTAGTATCCGCAATGTCCCATAAATGCTTGCACTTCTTTAGCAGTCTTTGGTCTCGGCAAATCCAGAATCACTTTGATTTTGTCTTCATCCGTTGAAATTCCATTTTTAGAGACAATATGTCCTAATATTTTTCCTTGTCAAACCATGAAGACGCACTTCTCTGGATTGAGACATACTCTATATTGTCGACATTTGGCAAAAATCTTTCCTCGTTCAGGGATATGTTCTGATCGTATAGCTGAATAAGTGCATAAATCGTCAACGTATACCTCCATGCTTTTTCTCAAGAACTCCTTGAATACATGACACATCAATCTTTGGAAAGTGGCTGGGGCATTGGTTAGACCAAAAGGCATGACTCTAAAGGTGTATACTCCCCATTTAGTTGCAAAGGCTGTCTTATGTTGGTCCTCAGGAGCAATGGCTACCTGATTATACCCTGAAAAGCCGTCTAGAAAACTATAAACTTCCTTCCCTGCTACTCTTTCCAAAAGATGATCCGTGATGGGTAATGGGTAACTATCTCTTATGGTGGCAGCATTTACTTTTTTAAGATTAATGCATACCCTTAACTTGCCATTCTTTTTTGGTACGACCACCAAAGGTGACACCCATTCAGTGTGTTCGATCTCATAAATGAACCCAGCATCTAACAACTTGTCTATCTCTTCCTTAATTTTTGCTGAGTATACATCGTTATATGTGTATGGTCTTTGTTTGGAAGGTTTCGCTTCAGATGTCATAGGGATTATATGGGCACAAATAGAAGGATCTACTCCTTTCAAATCCTTATATGTCCAAGCAAAGACATCCCGATATTTTCGAATGAGTCGTATCAACTCTTGCTCTTCTTCCAATGAGACATCTTGACCTATAAAAGTACATCATTCTTCTCCTTCCTCTAAGGCTACTACTATTTTTTTGGTCTGTTCTTTGTTGTCATATGCTATTCCTGGCTATGCTTCTCGTTTTGGCATTTGAATAGCAATTTTCCTCTCTTCTACTTTGTATTTTTTGAAGTGTGTAGGCACTTCAAATTGATCTTGAGGCTTGTTTTCTCCGTCATCTTTTTCTTTATATAATCCAAGCTCTTCTTCTTGTGTCATTTCTTGATTTATTTCATTGGTTACGACACTTACTCTTTGATTTCCACTTTCTATCTCCATTTTTTCATGCTCCATTTCAATGCTCTCATAATCCTCTTTCCATTCATTTTTGATTACTTCTCCTTCTTCAGCCTCTTGAAGAACTACCACGTATAGACTAACGTCATATCCTTCCTCATCAATGCATTCAATCATGGTTATCACTTCTTCGTTTACACATACATCGAGAGTGGCTAAAATCTCCATCCAACCATGAGGTTCGAATTCTTTATCTAAGAATACTTGAGGCATGTAAGCTGGATCTTGTACAAACCTAGCTATTCCTTGCCTTTGCTGCCATCCTTTCTTTCTATCCTCTTCCTTTTTTGCAGTTTGGCATATCCATAGATGAGTGTCTTCGTTCATCCAAGATTGGTCACTTGAACCTATACTGTGAATTGACTGATCGTCTTCCTCCTTATGAATCTGATTCCATTGCAAGGGGGGAACATCTTGGTATGTGTATGTGTGGAGATTTATTCTTGTTGTGGTTCCTTCATGCTGTAAGTATACTGCGTCTTTTCCCCAATCTTGCACTACCTTTAGCTGTCTCATGAAGGGTCTTCCAAGTATCATCTCATAATTGCTAGCCCTTTCAAATTGACAGATCGCTAAGGTGTGCTCAAATTCAACTCCACAAGTGGTGAAAGTGACTCTTTCCAATAATCCCAAGGGTCGCTCAGTGTGTCCATCTGCCATTTGTATCTTCATGCATGTTGTTCTTAAAGCTCGTTTTCCCCATTTCTCCCATATTTCCTTAGTAGCGATTCCTACTCCAGCTCCAGAATCTAAGATGGATTTAGTGGTGTAACCCCTATAGGTAATTGGAAGGCAAGTATTTCCTTCATCTCCCTCACTGAAATCTCCAACCTTATCGACTGGGATTTTGACTGTTGTCACTTCATCCGGCATCTCCTTGTCTTCTGGCTTGGTCTCCAATTGACTGGTTAATTTCTCCTTCAAATGTGGTTTGACCTTGAAAAGTTCTTCCAATGTCAGAGTACAAGGGATTTTTACCCTTGTAAGGTGTTGAATGATGTCCGATGTTTGGATTGATGGGTTCTGCTCTTTTTTTCTTATTGAGGGAATGCAGTATAATTCTGAGTTGTGTTCGTATTCCCCTGTGTAATTTGGCAAAACCTTTTCACTGTCATTCTCCTTTTCACTTTGGTCGAACGGTAATAATCCTTCTGAATTCTGCTCAGGTATTGAGTGTTCCAATTCACCTCCTGCTTCTAGCTCTTCAAAGGGTGGTTCTATTCCTTCCACTTTCTTCCATCTGTCTTCTTGGACTCTTCCCCACACGTCTTTAGGCCATTCTCCATCTACTTCGGGGACAATGGATCCTTCCCTTTTATCCTCACAATGATTTTCATTACGTGTCTCACCTTCTTTGGATGTCTCAGGGTCATTAGGGATGACACACTCTTGGAATTCCTTTTCAAGAAATTGTGAATTGGGTAGTCGAAGAACATGTTTTTCTAGGGTATGTTGAGCTACTTCAATGAACTTTTTGCATATCTCCAGCCTTTCTTTCTTTAAGTCGCCTCTAGGATATTCTTTTTCATGTTGTTCAATGGTTGGTCCTGCTCTGATTCGTGCCTGGTACGCCTGAATCCACATGGCTAATTCTTCAGGCATGGGATCTGCTAAAACTGATCCGACCTCTTCTTTTTAATACTTTTCTTTTTGATTTTCTTCTTCAAGTTTTTGTTTTTCTTTTTGATCTTGCTCATTCTTTTCCTTCTCCATCTGTTGTTGTAGTTCCTTTTCCTTTATCCTGTCTCTACGATTCTTCCATCTCTGTGTTCGTTTACTTGTGATACTTTTTCCAGGTTCTTCCGAGTCTTCAACTCTTTGAGGTGTGGGTGTATTCACCTCTCTGTCGCTTTGGTCATTCTCCCCAGTTTTTTCT
Source organism: Ceratopteris richardii (assembly GCA_020310875.1). Classification (NCBI taxonomy): domain Eukaryota; kingdom Viridiplantae; phylum Streptophyta; class Polypodiopsida; order Polypodiales; family Pteridaceae; genus Ceratopteris; species Ceratopteris richardii. The sequence continues at coordinate 91,349,254 of CM035423.1, forward strand.
GGTGTCTCCCTAGCTTTAGCTCTTGTAATTGCTTTCAATGGAACAGTGTACTCCTTATCACTCTCTACCACCTCTATCACATTGATCTGCACGTTCAAGTTAACTTTGTTGGGGTTCTTGGGGCAATCTCTGAAAAGGTGTTCTTTACCACAATCACTACAGTATCCTTCCCAAACTCGCTGTGGTGGTAATGGGTTTGGTAGTGTACATTCTCTGATATAGTTATCACCTCCGCATCTATAACATGGTCCTCTAGGTACAGGTGGTCTGTTCATAGGTCGGGGGGGTATGGGTGCTCTGGGAGCAGTATACATTGATGACACATAGTCCTGCTCATATCCGTAAGAACCATCTGGTCCTTCCATGCCATATGCATAAGGTTGGTATATTTGTCCATATTCTATCATGGAGCTCTCATATGCGGCATAATCTCCTTGACTATGGTCATAAGATGAGTCATATGGTTCGTTACTAGTCAAAGGCGTTGCTGGAACTATTGCTCTCTCAGGGTTCTCTTCATGTCGAGCTACTTTCACTGAGACTACATTTTGAGGATGGGGTGGTTGTTGTCCTAACACTGGTTGTGGTTGAGCGTACCCTTGATAAGCATATGTTGGCATACAAAGCAACAAAGGAGTCATGCACAATACGGCAACAAGGCCAGATCATTTTTTCCCATAGATTATGTACAACTCAAGTGATTTTAATCACTACACAAACATTGTAAATCCCGTTTTTGGTAGAATAGACTCCATTTTGTGCAAGCCGAGGAGTCCTCAAGCTTGAGGAGTATTAGAAGTACCATCGTACCAATTTTCATAATTTTTAGACTTCGTTTGAGCCCTCAAATAAGCCCTGGAACCTAATTTTTAACTAGGCCGGACACTAGGTCTGGACAGGGCCAAAACTAGTCAAAAACTATAAAAAGAGCTAGAGAGCTCATTTTTGAGGGTGGATTGTAATTGAAACAAACTTGTAAGAGCTTTTGAAAGTAATATAAAGAACTCCATTGATTCTCTCTCTTTGTCTTGCCGTGTGTGCGCGTGTGTGTGTATGTGTGTGCATGCTTGTGTGCTTCTCACCCACGCACTTGTGCCGCCACTTGCTCGAGGTCTTCATACCATCCTCACGTCTTCCCGGATTGACATTAAAGGAGGTGCTACTCATCACTGAGCTACACCAAATTTTGGCGCCGTTGCCGGGGATCGAGCTTTGAGGACGAGCGTGTGATGGTAAGACGTAGAGTTGACGCGTTGGAGTTGTAGGTATTTTCTTCACTCTCATCGATCTTCTTTTACTTTCTTTAACATCTTCATCACCATCATCATCATCACCATCTCCCACCTCCATCTCCATCATCGCGAAAATTTTAGTTTTTTGACTATATCCCATCTCCACCTCATTTCCCTCATTTCACTTGTGAGAGAGAGCGAGAGAGCGAAATTGCGTGTGCTGTTTTTGCTTGTTTCTTGAGCTATTTTGCAGGTTTTTGCTGTACCATCATCCCCAGCGGTGTGCGCAGGTACGACAGGCTCTACACAGGTCCCGGGACGACAACCTCTGTCTGTCGCGACAGACAGAAAATCTTAAAATTTTGTGAATGCATGATTAGCACGGTAACCTACACCTTGAGGGCACTCTAGATCACTAGAAGTTTCTCAAAAATTTGCGTTTTTTCAGTCTATCGCGACAGACATTGTCTATCGCGACAGACACCGTCTATCGCGACAGACACCGTCTATCGCGACAGACAGAGACCCACGACAGACGACAGACACCGTCTATCGCGACAGACAGAAATCCACGATAGACACCGTCTATCGCGACAGACAGAAATCCACGATAGACACCGTCTATCGTGACAGACACCGTCTATCGCGACAGACAGAAATCCACGATAGACACCGTCTATCGCCACAGACACCGTCTATCGCGACAGACACCATCTATCGCGACAGACAAAAATCCACGATAGACACCGTCTATCGCGACAGACCGAAATTTCACGACAGACACCGTCTATCGCGACAGACACCGTCTATCGCGACAGACACCGTCTATCGCGACAGACACCGTCTATCGCGACAGACACCGTCTATCGCGACAGACAGAAATCCACGATAGACACCGTCTATCGCGACAGACAGAAATCCACGATAGACCCCGTCTATCGCGACAGACACCGTCTATCGCGACAGACAGAAATCCACGATAGACACCGTCTATCGCGACAGACACCGTCTATCGCGACAGACAGAAATCCACGATAGACACCGTCTATCGCGACAGACAGACATTTTCGGCAAAAATTAAGGGGTAAATTTGTGGAAATTTAGGCTAAATTTTGGGCATATTTGCACTCTCAAGTACTCATATACTTACAAAGGCCTTAGAAAAATGCATTAAAACCCCTGAAAGGTTCTGTTTGTCTAGTTAACCCCCTAAACCCTGAACGGTCATAACTTTTTCATACGAAATCCATTTTCTGAGCTCTAGGGCTTGTCGGAAAGCTCGTGACATATACTACACGCCCTCAACTGTTTTTTATAAGAATAACGCGTTGATTTTCAGATAGGATATTTGGAAGTTGACACACAGAGGGGTAGAAACACCAAGGGAGTTCTAGAGGAAATTTCTAGCAATACAAAAGGGGGAACAAGGGTCATTAAAAAAGTGTCTGAAATAAATTGTCTGTCAATTGAAAGGTCTACTTGGAGCTAATCTTGAGACTTATGCAGGTCTATTGAGAAGCAATTGAGAGCATCCAAGCAAGGGTTTTGCGCAAGCTTGAGAATCAACTTCTCGAGCATCAAAGAGCAAGGTTCGGCAAGAAAGGTCGGAATATTCTCAACTCCTCTTCGTCAATTCCTAGCTTAGGCTAAGAACGATTAGAAGTAGGAGTAGGTCAGGGCGACGATAGGTAGGCATCAAGTTGAAGACTACCTAAAAACTCAAGTTCAAGCTAAAAACCTAATCTCTGTACTGTCGATAACATAAAGGAAAAGAACCCAACGTGGAACGATCAACTTGAAAGTACGAAGAACATTCAAGTATTCCTAACAACGTAATAGCAAACAAGACCTTAAACACGAGGAATAACAAAAAAGAATCAAGTGACTGGTACCAATTGATCGGCAACGAGGTTGTACTCTGGGCAAAAATTGGGCTAATCAGTTAGGCATATGAACCTTAGATCAGGACGACACCTGGTAAGAGAGAGACAAAGCCTTAGGTCTTCAGAGGCTAGTGTCAATCACACTGCAAGGTCTTGGGCCCAGCAGTTGAGTCACCACTCTCATTACCCTAGCTCTGATACCAGTGAATCAGGGATGTCTCAAGGTATGGACATACCTACGGGAAGTTCAGGTGTGCCTTACCTGTACAGGGTAGAAGGCCCTTACAAAACGCAGCTAGAGTACCTTAGGACCAACCGATTAGGCGCTAGCATCTATGAGGACGGCCTAGGAAGATCCGTGGTCCAGATTAAAAACCCTGATCAATCCATAGGACTAGAGCACCCAGCTGTCAAGTTTGAAAATGGTGCATACCTGGACAAAGAAGGAACCATATACGTGGTCACCAGTCACCCAGATAGGACGGATGAATTTGGAAATGTAATCTCAGAGGCGGACTTAGGTGACTTAGAGCAAGGAAACATGGGTGCGGAACCTAGAACCCCTCGAGGTAAATAAGTTCTCACTAGGATTATCACACCTGAGTGGGTACCCCAAGACAACAAGAGCATAGAGTTGCTCCTCAATCGAGAAACCGACGAAGCCTTTTGGAAGTATAGATCTAATCAGCCAACTGATATAGACAATATCATGATCTATGAGTTTAAGGATCCGGATAGCCCAGGTAGAGTGACCTACTTAGATCACACTTCAGAACGGCTCTTTGTGGTGACAGAGAATGATAGGCATGCTTACACTTGGAAGGGTGAATTCATTTTCCCTCAACCAAGATCGAATGTATCCTATGGTCACCCTGGGGCTGGAACATCCCAAGCTCATGGTATGCAAAGAGACAGAAGTAGAGATAGACCAGAAGTAAGCTTTGCCAACCCAGTGGGCAGAGAAAGAACGAGGACAGAGATGAATAGGGTAGAACCTGGGATGCTTAGAGCTCACAGGAACCAAAGAAATGTGGATGGATTTCCTCTGCCGAGACCTAGAGAGCATACAAGAACGTTGAGACCAACCCAGCTAGTTAAGTCCATGAAGAATTACTTTGATGGCACAGGAGATCCCTATGATCATGTGGCAGAGTTCAAGCAAGTCTTGAGAGCTGAGCAAGTGGAGGATCTATTCACGCAGTACAATGCCTTCGGTCTAACCCTCAGGAACACAGCACTTACATGGTTTCAGCCATTAGATGAGCGCCAGTTCAGGAGCATAGACCAACTCATAGAAGCATTTATTATTGAATTCTCCAAGAGTGGAATAAGACACAATACTTCCTCACTGATTCACAGCTTCAAGCAAACCCCTCAAGAGACTGTGAGACTTGCAGGAAGAAGATTTAGGCAATACCTTGAAAGATGTCCTGTTTCGGAGCTACCCACATCTGCCAAACAAGTAGCCTTATTCCTTGATGGATTGCTGAGTACGAAATTGAGATCCTATGTGTATCTGAAAGACCCTAGGACTATAGAAGAGTGTGTACGCATGTGCATTGACATTGAAGATAACCTAGGGGAAGAACTAGAGCTTTCCAAAATCTACAAAGATTCAGATAGTGCATCTAGTCAATCTTCCACGCAATCCACATCAATTGAGGAACTCGCAGAGAAAGTGGCCCAGAAATTAGGTGTAACTAGCAAACAAATCCCAAGGTTTGCCCCTGTGAAAAGGTGCTATACATGCGGTGGCGACCACATGGCGAATGTCTGCCCCATTATGGCTCAGCCCCAAGTAAATCCTAGTAGCCAATATTGCACCATAGAACGGAGATACACCAATCACACCGCACAAGATTGCCCATACAACAAGCAGGCGGTTAGGCAACCCTACCCCCAGCCCTACCAACAAGGCAGATACCAGAACCAGTACCCTCCACAACCATATGGCAGGCCACAACAAAATTTCCAACCTCAATATCAAAACCAACAAAGGCCTCAGCCTGTGCTAGCACAACAACCCTCAGCCCCAGCTAATGTGATTCCGGTAAAGTATACTGCTGCTGAAGAGAACCTGAATAGAGCTATAGTCCCTGTAACATCCTTGCTTTCTGAAAGTGACCCGAGTGACCATAGCTTTGATTCTACACATGTTGATAGCCCCCAAGCCTACTACATGCAGTCTCCTGAGCATGGTGAGTCCTACTATAGTGAAGAGCCAAATGAAATAAGTTGGGAGTCGGATTACACGAATGTCATGTATGCAAACCCCAACCCTAGGCCTCAACCTAGGCAAGTAAGACCTCCATTCCCAAGAGGACCGTGCTACAGATGCCAAGGAGATCACCTCATTCGTGATTGCCCCTTGCCTCCACCTACACAACCCCAGTCAGTGACAATCCAAGGTTTTTGCCAAGAGTGTGGAAAAGAGCATCTCTTACGAGATTGCCCTAAGAACCCCAATAATATGCCAAAAATCACGCCCATCAATGTTATTGAGTTAGTGGTAGATTCCAGTGGAAGTATTACTTCCACTGCACCCGTACAGGTAGTCACGAGAGCTCAAGCAGTGAAGCAAAACCAAGGGGTAGGCAAGGAAAAGAGCCCAGACGCTAGCGATACTGAGAGCCAAAATAAAAAGAGAACAAGAGCTTGGAGAGATAGCCGCGAACGCATGAAAAGGCAATGGGCAAAGAAGATGAGTGAACTTGAGGAAAGTCTACGAGAAACCAAGGCTAAAATCATAGAGATCACATCTCAACCGCACTCTCACACATTCCCACCGCTACCATCCCCATCACCCTCCATCCCTTCACCCTCTAAGACACCCCACGTAACCCACCCACCACCCCAAACAGGATCGGTATTAGCTGATCCCACTCCTGAAGACATAGACATGATGCTTAAAGCATATCAGGCCAGAATCCAAGAAGGGCCAAACGTCACGGATTATGACAAGTGCTATCCTAGAGCTGACCTAGAGATAGAAAGAACCAAACTGTGCGCGAAAATGGTCGCATTGGCTCAGACTATGTTTGAAGCCAGCCGCCTTTTCAATTACTCGGGCTCAGCCAAAACGCAATTACACTTGGATGGATTCCTAGAGAAGTTAGAGAGGATAATTGCAAGATCTGACAAGGAAGAAAAAAATCAAGAGAAAGAAAAAGCAAGCAAAAACATGAACCATTCCCCATCGGAAGTTTATGCGGCCAATTCCACTAAACCAGACAACTTCCCCTCCTTAGAAAGAATAGAGAGACTAATTGCACAATCAGAAAAGGAACCTACCCCTCAAAGAAAGGAAAGGGCTAAAGAACGGATAAGCCAGCCTCTTCAGGAAGCCCATGTGCCCCCTCAAGAAGCTTATCTTCCCCCCCAAAAAGCAGATGAACCTCCCTCGAAAGCTCACGTACCCCCACAGGTTGCCTACATTCCTTCTCAGGAAGCGTATGAGCCTGCTCGGAAGAGTAATAGAATAAGCAATCCTCCCCAAGAAGCTTGTGCTCCAGCCATTTATGAGAGCAAGGAGAGAGCCAACGATAGAACAAGCCCTCCTTCCCAGGTTGCTTATGTGCCCAATTCTACGGAGCCAGATACTTCTTCTTCTATGAATCGGTTTGCACCAGACTTCCTACGAGAGATTCAAGAAGACAAATGGGATAACGAAAGCGAGGTCGCCCCTCCTTTTGAACTTGTGGACGAGGCACACGACCAATTCCCACAAGACATCCCATCTATTTACGGGGAACATGAGAGCGCTCAGTCTCACGAGAGATTGGACTTTGAGTCTAATTCCATACAAGAGCTACCCCACTTCACAGGCCCATGGGAAGCAAAGTCCACATGTATGAGAGCACCCACAGTCATGGTAAGGAACGACGACTCAGTCATACCAAGGAACACGGAGGTAGTAACGAACACCAAGGTACAACGCAATCTCACTTTGGAAGAACTGCTTGAGGATAGACCAAACGCGCGGAAATATGCAGCCAGTCGAGTAACTGAAGTTGCAGAACCTCATTCCCGGGTAGGATCCCATAGGACAGTGCCAGAAATTCCCTTGGATAAAATAGGAGATATGTGTGAAGGCGAAGAAGGGAACACCTATCTTCCCATTACCTACCAGGAGTACACCACCAAGGCGATTTTGGACTCAGGTGCAGGAGTTGCAATTGCCACCACCTCCTTATGGAAGCGTTGGGGCAAGCCAGCACTCAGGCCAACGAGAATGAAATTGCAAATGGCCGATGGTCACATAGAAAAACCCCTAGGATTCCTAGAAGGAATAACTCTCACCACTTGTGGTGTCGAGTTTGAGCATAGTTTTGCTATATGTGACTTCAGCAAAAATCATGCTTATGAGATGATTTTGGGAAGACCATTTATGCGACAGTTGCAAGTGGTACAGGATTGGGGAACCAACTCCTTGTATTTGCAACACTTGGGCGTTACGACCAAAGTCAATCTCAAGGACTATTCTCATAGAGATGTCCCTCCTATCCAATGGAATCCCATCCATAGAGCCAAAGATGGTACAGAATCGGTGCATTCCATAGGGTCTGGATCCTCATGGATGCATGAAGATACTCACTTATGGATGTGCAAGGTAGCAGTAGAAGAAGAGAAGAGAGAGAAAGCCAGAGAGGTAGGTGCGAACGAAACTCATAGACCCATTCAAGACCCAGCCTATGCACCTGTAGTCTTTCCAGATGAGGAATTTGAACCCCATGGCTGGGCAGAAATTTTAGCAACAATTGACGTAGCCATCCAGGAAGAACAATGGACACCTCACTGTGATGAGGATGGCTATGACATTTCAGTCTTCTCCATAGAGCCAATCATGGGAGAGGCAGTTCTAGAAGAATGCGAACCTAGCCCTGATGCATATGAGGATGCAAGTGACTCCGATCTAGAGTCAATCATTATGGACCCACCATTTGCATCAGATGAAGAATACTTCCATGAAGTAGAATTTCAACCCCAGAGGCATGGAGAGGTTACTACTAATATAAGATTAGCAACACATGTGACCCCGAAGGAAGAAGGAAAGAAACGAAAGAAGAGAGAAGCCTCACCAGAAGAGGAAGAATCTTTGTTTGAGGTCCCGGAAAATTTTAAGAAGTACGAGATAGATGACAGGAGGGTCATGATTAGAATGCCCAAACGAGAGGCACAATCAGGAGAGGCCTATGATAACAAAGAAACTACCAAGAAAATAGTAGTGGCCATAGAAGAAGGAGAGGAGAGATGCACGTACATAGGCCATGACCTGACAGAAGAAGAAGAGCACGAATTGATTGCCTTGCTAAGAGAATACAGAGATGTATTCGCTTGGAGTTACAAGGACTTGAAAGGTGTTGACCCTGACATATGCTCACACACTATCCCCATGACCTCAGATGCCAAACCCTCTAAGCAAAAGCCTTATACATATAACGATAATTACGCTGCTAAGATCAAGGAAGAGATAGATAGACTGGTTGAAGCTGGATTTATCTATGAAATTGAGCACACTGAATGGGTATCCCCCATCGTAGTGGTGCCCAAGAAGAATGGCAAACTGCGCGTGTGCATTAACTTGAAAAAGGTTAATGCAGCCACAATTCGAGATAACTATCCGCTTCCCATCACAGAACATCTCTTAGAAAGAGTGGCAGGCAAGGAAGTGTACAGCTTCCTTGATGGATTTTCGGGCTATAATCAAGTAGCCATAGCTCCAGAGGATCAGCATAAGACAGCCTTTGCCACAGAATGGGGCATATTTGCTTTTAGAGTAATGCCATTTGGGCTTACCAATGCACCAGCTACCTTCCAGAGGCTGATGTGTCATGTGTTTAAGGAGTTCCTGAGGAAGAGTTTAGAAGTCTATGTTGATGATCTCTGTGCTCATTCCAACATTAGACAAACCCATATCCCTGAACTCAGACAAATCTTTGACAAATGTAGAGAATATCAAGTCTGCTTGAACCCAGAAAAGTGCGTTTTTATGGTCAGGCAAGGCAAGATTCTAGGACACATAGTGTCAAAGAATGGCATATCTACCGACGAAGAAAAAGTGAGAGCCATAGCAGAGCTACCTAGGCCAAAGAATGTCAAGGAAGTACAAGCTTTCATGGGGCACTGTGGTTATTACCGACGATTTATACACATGTATGCTGTCATTGCAAAGCCCATGTACGGACTTCTGACAAACTTTGAGTGGACAGATGAATGTGAAAATTCCTTCCAAGAGCTTAAACGAAGATTATGTTCAGCACCAATTTTGACCACACCAGATTGGAATAAGCCATTCCATGTTCATGTGGATGCATCCAATTATGCCATTGGATGTGTGCTTGCACAACCTACTGGTGAAGGTAATATGGATCTTCCAATTGCCTATGCCAGTAGACAATTGAATGCGGCTGAACGAAATTACACCACTACGGAGAGAGAAGGTTTAGGCATGGTATATGCAGTTAAGAAATTTAGACACTATTTGCTTGCAAATAAGTTTAAATTTTTTACTGATCATCAGGCATTGTTATATCTCGTAAACAAGCCATGTAATACAGGAAGATTAGTGAGATGGTTTCTCTTGCTCATGGAATATGACTTTGAAGTTGTGGTAAGGAAAGGTCGGACTCATTTGAGAGCTGATCATCTTTCTAGGCTCACATCGGGAGAGGCCCCACAAGGAGTATCAGATGACCTTCCTGATGCTTACCTGTTTAATTTGGAAGTGGTGCCGCAGTGGGCTAAGCCATTGGTACCAGTCTTGACATACGGGCCTAACCATCCAGTGGTAAACACACGGAATAGAGAGGTTGTAAAAGCCCAAAAGTACCACATCATGGCAGGAAGCATGTACAAGCACACAGATCAAGGGATCTTGGCTTGTTGCGTAGAAGAGGATGAGTACGCTAAATGGTTGCAATTAGCACATGTAGGTGCGTTAGAGCAACACCATTCAAAGCAACGAACTTTACAGACTCTAAAGAGATTCGGAGTGCATTGGCCAACTATGGAAGCAGATGTCCAAAAGTTGTGCAAGGAATGCCCAATCTGTTGCACAAGACCACCAGTGGAACAGGCCACTCTGTATCAAGTATCCATTGTGCCAGAGTGGAGTGAACCTCTAGTATCATTCTTGCGGACAAACACATTCCCTCCAGACATGACTCTAGCTAGGAAAAGGAGTTTAGAACAAGAAGCCCTGGATTACTCACTCATTGGTGATAATCTATACAAACGCGGTAAAGATGGTTACCTGAGACTATGTGTCCACGAAAGTGAATATCTGAAGATCTTAGAAAATGCTCACCAAGGTGTAGCAGGAGGACACTTTGGACCGGATCGGGTGATCAAGGCAATACTATTTGCGGGCTTCTGGTGGCCTACCCTTCACATGGATGCACATACCTATGTGAAACGGTGTGATGTCTGTCAAAGGACTCAGTATCCTATACGCAAAGATGAGATGCCACTGAAACCTATGATGGGTGGACGTGCATTCTCTAAGTGGGGAATAGACTTCGTAGGTCCTATTAATCCCCCAGCTAAAGGTTCTCATGCGGAATACATCATTGTTGCAACAGATTATCTCACCAAGTGGGTAGAGGTAAAGGCTACAACCAAGAACGATGCTCAAACAACTGCCAAATTCTTGTTTGAGAATGTATTCACGAGATATGGACTACCTATAGAGCTTGTAAGTGATAGAGGCACTCATTTCTTAAATGAGGTGATTGAAAATCTACTCCAAGAATTCTTGGTAATACACAAGAAGTCTGCCCCCTATCACCCTCAAGCTAATGGACAAGCTGAGAGCACTAATAAGATCTTATGCAATGTACTGACGAAACTAGTGAACACTAAACGCTCTGATTGGGACAAACAGCTACACCATGCTGTTTGGGCATATCGAGTTGCCTACAAAACGGTACTCCAAGCCACCCCCTTTCAGATGGTATTCGGCCAAAACGCTGTGCTACCCTTGGACTTCTTGATTCCTACATTGAAAGTAGCACAAGAGCACGAATGGACAGGTCATGAGCTCTCCTCTAGGGTCTTTGACCTTGAACGAATAGGGGAAACAAGACTGAGAGCCGCCGCAGGAATATATGCAGCCAAGAAGAGACAGAAAGCATATTTCGATGCCCATGTGAAGGATAAAGGCTTGAAGGCAGGAGATCTAGTCTTAGTCTATACATTAAAACAACACACGAGGAAGCTAGAAAAGAGAGGCTACGGACCTATGATCATCAACAGGATCTCCACGAGTGGAGCAGTACAATTAGCCATGCTAGAAGGTGATATCCTCCCAAACTATATTAGCGGTTGTAGAGTCAAGTTGTATCAGGAACCCCTCACGGAGGAAATGCTCAGCCGACTCAACACTGCTAAGAAATGCAAAGAGGAAGAAAAGCGCATTCGAGAAGAGGCTCAAGCAGAAGCTTTAGAACGCATCAGAAGGATGAAGTTACGAAGGCAAGGCCGAGATCAGACTAGAACAGATGACTATGCAGATCAAGGATATCCCATGGCCATGTGTGAAGTTGCAGGAACAAGCTCGCATAGAATAATCGATAGACGTCCTTTCATAACCATAGATATAGGACGAGGAAAGAGTGCAAGGACCGTAAGAGCCTTGATTGACTCAGGTGCAGCCACTAGTGCTGTTAAGTTATCTTACTGTCAAGAGTTGCAGTTACTTGTCAATCCTGTGGAAGCATATCTCATAGGATTGGGAGGCGTGGAAACCCCTTGCATGGGCGAGGTGGAACTTCCCCTCTACATTCACGATGAGGCAATGACCGTTAAAGTACTAGTGTGTCAAGATGAGGATCTCACTGAACCTCTCGTCTTGGGTCAAGACTGGATCTATGACCAAGCAGTCAATCTAAACCTAAGAAGTGGACTTCTCCAGGTTTGGGTCAATCATAGTCGAGTTACAGTAGAATTAGACAATGGAGCACTCAAGGAACTAGGAAAGGCACAGACTCCTGGTCCTTCCAGGGGTACACATGAAGATGACCATGCTGTTCTTGTTCAAAACCCTGTGTTGCAGAGGAATGATATTTGCAAAAAAGGAGTCAGGGATGCAACGGAACTCCCTTCTTTTCCAAAGGCCAGAAGGAGGCAGCAACCAAAGGTGGATCACAGGCAGAAGAAGCAGAGTACTACCTATGTCCGAGATCAAAAGTACCTGCGCAGCAGAATGTCCCAGAAATTAAACCAGGTGTGGGTGCGGAAAGGCAAACAACCGGTTGCACCACTGTCAACTACACGGGCAAAGCCTCTTATTAGTAACCAACAACACGACGCTAATAAGAAGTCTTTCAGAAATTCTTCTGCTAAAGTAAAATCTATTTGGGTGCCCAAGAAGTCGATGAAGGCAAGCCCACAATCAAGACAAATTTGGGTGCCTAAGGCTTGCTTGAAGGCACAAGTAGTTACGCCAAGGCCACAACCTATGCAGCATAACCCAACTACGTGTACAACTAGTATTCCCTCGTTCTCAACACTTAGGAACACACCAAGACCCAAGAGCATGCATGTAATCACTTATAAGTGGGTCCCTAAAAGGCCCCATTCCCAAACCGCGACACCGAGACAGCTCTCTAGAGTCTCTACGAAACCGAAAGCAAAGCCCATCCACTGCATTTGGCAGTCTAAGACCTGTAATAAACCCCCCGACCCCAATTTGTAAATTCACCCCACTTACTAACGGCATTAGTCTCCTAGGAATACACAAACATTAACTACACTCATTGTCTTCATGCACTTACTAACCACTAACTCACCATCTACCTCATGTTAATGTTGTAACGGGGACAACAACGGATTTATTCTGTCCATTACGATGTTAACACATGATTCTATATTCTCATAGAATCAGAAGGCAAGAAGAAAAATGGCAGAAGCGACAGGTTCGGGCTCACAAGTAGGGATACTTACTGCAGGAATTGATGTGGATAGTCTACCTGTGGATGTGCCCCCGACTGAATGACCAGTGGAGATGCAGCACCTTCAGCAAATCCCGGTGCCAGACCCACCTACAGGGATCACGGAAAGAGTCCATGCCAATTCTCATTGGTTCAATGGCATGCCAGGTCCATTAGGTGAGGCCAAGTATATCTGGGAGTCTAAGTGCGAATATGACAGATCATGGGTGCGATTCCAATTTTTCTCCAAGGAGTTCGAGACTTTACAGAACACCGAGGATCTCCAGACCATATGGCAACGAGCAGGGCTATCAGAATATTTTGAAGCCCCACTACCTAAACCCGATCTCCTCCGATGTTACTATTTGGTCTCCACATTACAAGCTCATGAAGATAAGGACAAACCCGGATCATTTGTTCTCCCCTCATTGCTGGGCAACAACGAGTTGAAGAGGTTTGAACTTACTGTGGAGTTGGTAAGCGACGCTTTAAATATGCATGGCACGCATGTACCCTCAGAAAAGGATGCTCTTGTTCCCACTAATATGAAGGATAGGAAACTGCTGAAGCTTAAAGACATGGCAGCACTCACCCCGAATGTGTCCATCCCTCTCCGCATGTGCATGCAACATTTCGCCTTTCCCGGCCAAGACCGATTCACACAACCACACAAGAAGATCTGGTTCGCTCTCTACTTAGCGGAAGCAGGTGCGTTACCCATTAAGTTACCAGTATGGATTATAGATCAGTTGTATGAAGCAAACAAACGGGCTTCTAGGAAATTAGTGGTGAACGGATGCTGTGCAATCACACGCATTATTTACCGATGCCTAGCATATGATGTCCCCATTGAACATGCCTTAACTTGGGCACAATTACAAATGTTTAAAAGGCTCAAGACGTCCACACATCAGTCCAAGCGCATGAGGGGCGCGATCCCTTGTGTCCAGACAAGGGAAGTCCTGACTACTCCTGAGGCATCACCACTAAGAGAGGCCACTGTACCTCCCTTTACCATTAGGATACCCAGGTCGGAATCTGACACTACGACACAAGCTACCCCATCGGCTCCTCCTGTTACACCTGAATTCGAATTTGCTGCCACTGGAGAGGCTGAAGGACTGGACCCCCAGGATTTCGAAGCATTCCTACAAAGCACACAATTCTCTGATGTGGAGTTTTATTCAGAAGCAGAGGAGCAGGGCACATCCTCACGTAGAAGAAGAAAGTCTACAGACGGTCGACATGTACATTGGAGTGACGCTCAGCAAAGTCAACAACACGGACACCCGGAAGAAGAAGAAGCGTATGAAGAAGAGACCACTGAAGCCCCAGCCTATACAGCAGAACTCCGAAGGCTGTATCAGATTATGGAAAGAGTGCAATCGCAGCAACTACTCACTGAACAGAGCAGCAGAGTACTTATGACTCAGTTGTTGGAAGAAGCGGGAGTTGACTCAGAGTACAGGGAAGGTCTCTTATTGATGGCAGAAACATATGGAGTAGTAGAAGCAGTGCGCACTGCCATTCAGAGGCCTCCAGCTCAATATGACCCACGACGGTTCCAGACACGACCTCGCTCAGGTAAAAATATCCAAATTCCCATTACAGTTGCAGAAGAGCCAACTACTACACCTGAAACTATCAGGACAACCTCCCAAACAGCTAGCCAACAGCACCCAGCCACCCATGAGGAGTCCACCGAACCACTACCACCTACTCCCCCACCATCACCTCCTAGAAGAGACACAGTGGAAACCACATCGACTACTCAACCCACTGACCCCACCTTCATCTTCCGTACTCCCATCTCCAGTGCCACCCTATTCTCTACCACTGATAACCCGACCTTTGAAGCAAACCCCATCACTACACAATCCACCGAACCCCTCCTAGAGCCTGCCCTAGGGCAACCATCCCCAATGCCTTCAGCCACGGGTCATCCTGACCCTAGATCCACATTCATGGGCTTCCCTGCTACCACACAACCCTTTCAACCCTTCTCAAATTTACGACCCCAACCCCCGATATCCCTCTCTCCATTTCTACAATCCCTCCATGACATCTTTGCTAGGGCTTTTCAACCAGGCTCTCAACCATTCCCTGCCTTTTCAGCTCCCCACCCCACTTCGCACCTATTCACCACTTCCACACACACACCACCTACCATACCAATGTATATGGCAGACCCCACACTCACACCCACTCCTAAAGGTATGGACATTTCACCACCCACGGCACCTCCACCCACGGTTTCACCTCCTCCCATTCCCCCTCCACCAATTTCACCCACACACACAACTTCCGTAGACACATCATTCACTGTCTCCCTTCCCCAATTCCCTTCCCATGCATCTCCCACGGTAAACACCACACACTCATCTATAGGAAATGCATTGGACACCATGTTGGCTTGTATATCAAATTTAAGAACAGATTACATTCAGCTCCAGCAACAAAACGAACGCCTGCACGAGCACTCAGCGACACTACAGCACCGCCTTGCGGCACTAGAAGAGGAGAACGCTCGCCTCCACACACAGTTCCAAACCCTCCAAGAAGCCCATAACATATTGGAGGTACAGTTACAGAATGTAGATCAGGAAGCGGTGCAGGTGGTAGAAGGTCACCTACGGACACAGCTGGAACGCAACTCAAAACTTCAGCGAAATATGGCACTACTCAAACGCCATCTTGCGGCTGCCCAGGAAGAGAATAGACGCCTGCAAATACAAAATCAAGAGAACCTGGAGGCAGCTATTGAGAGCACACCGGGGGCACCCATCAGCCCATCCAAGTTTCAAGTAGTGACCCCCGATAATATCAAGATTATATTGGAAGATTATGCCATGCTGCTCGAAGCACATGATAAGCTATCGGAGGAGCTGGGACAACTGAAGCAGGAACACCAACAAGGAACAACAGAAGCCCCTCCAACCACCCCCTCTGCGGCTTCACTTCTCACAGACGCAGAGGCCATAAAAGATCTCCAGAAACAGGTCACTGAACTGCAAACACGCCTACTACAATATGAGAGACCATCTTCCCCTCCAGAGGCTCCCACGGACGAAGAAGTTGTGCAAATTCCTGTGGAACAAACGTTTGACGAAGAATACGATCCGCAACCATTCCCAGGAGGCCAACAAACAGAAGAAGCGCAGGACACATTCGAGGCACCACGGCCCCCATGGTTACGTCAAGTGGAGGAAATAGGGAGTTCGCACGAAGAGCGCACCGTAGTGCAAAATCAGGCCATGAGGGTCATAGAGGAGACTGTGTTACAATCAGCTTACTTTAAGAACCTGTCATCAAGACGCCTGATTCTCTCATCGGAACTCCAATACAGGCCGTATTATATTATCTTGGCTGATTATAATGCAGAAATACAAAGAGTCACGGGTCAGATTCCTACTTTTGCGACCCAATTTCAACCCGAAGACCTTCCTCCAGAGGTGCAAAAAGGCAAAATTCATCAACCAACATGGCGGCAGAAACTTCTAGAGACATATCCAGAAATGCTACGCACATGGAACAACGCGCCTTTGCACCTCCTGTACAATCCATGCTACGGTCCAGTCCCCCGCCGCAGGTCGTGGAAGGCATTCAATATCAAGGTACAGAACAACGCGCAATGCAAGGAATGGCTGAACTACCCGTACATAGCGCCACCACAGGGACCACCATCGGTAGCATATATGATGGGGACCATTCGCCACTGGATGCCGCGCTTGAAGCCCATGCAAGACGTAGCAGCGCAAATGATGCTTAAAATCTTAGATATGATGCAAGTAGTCCTGAAGACCTTTAGAAATGCAGTCGCACCACAGGTACGTCTCCCGGGGTTTAGCAATGGAAATTACGACTTGGTGTATGACATGAGCACCACCCTCAGTATTCGTGTGGCTTACGCTTGGCATGCACGCATCAAATACCTCCCCGCCTGCTACAAACAGACCTTTGAAGAAATGTTCAGATCAGGTTTCTGGGAGTATCACTCGGAGGTTTTCGCACCAAAGCCAACACATCTGCTCCAACTGTTTGCTTGTGAACAAGCAATGTATTCAGAGTACTACACCACCCCGCAACCAGAGACCCCTGGTGCAATAAATTGGGATGCATTGGAAGCCGATCTAGCAAGAGGCTTAAGGATAGGAGAACATGAACTGGCCACCAATGTCATCCAATATTACATCGACCACCCGAGAGAACAAAGGTCTGTCAGGGGCGACAGACGCTAGGAAGGGGGGAGTGTTGGCATACAAAGCAACAAAGGAGTCATGCACAATACGGCAACAAGGCCAGATCATTTTTTCCCATAGATTATGTACAACTCAAGTGATTTTAATCACTACACAAACATTGTAAATCCCGTTTTTGGTAGAATAGACTCCATTTTGTGCAAGCCGAGGAGTCCTCAAGCTTGAGGAGTATTAGAAGTACCATCGTACCAATTTTCATAATTTTTAGACTTCGTTTGAGCCCTCAAATAAGCCCTGGAACCTAATTTTTAACTAGGCCGGACACTAGGTCTGGACAGGGCCAAAACTAGTCAAAAACTATAAAAAGAGCTAGAGAGCTCATTTTTGAGGGTGGATTGTAATTGAAACAAACTTGTAAGAGCTTTTGAAAGTAATCTAAAGAACTCCATTGATTCTCTCTCTTTGTCTTGCCGTGTGTGCGCGTGTGTGTGTATGTGTGTGCATGCTTGTGTGCTTCTCACCCACGCACTTGTGCCGCCACTTGCTCGAGGTCTTCATACTTTCCTCACGTCTTCCCGGATTGACATTAAAGGAGGTGCTACTCATCACTGAGCTACAGCATACCATCGTGGTACTGGTCCCTGCTGCTGATATGTGGGATATCTAAAGGCTTCTCCTCCTTGATCTCTCTGAGGGTATCCATAAGGTCTCATGAGAGGTTGTACCAGTCTTGATTGCCTATTGTAAGGACAATTTTCTGTGCTGTGATTTGTGTACTTTTGTTCTATGCTTCAATATTGTAGAGGGCCAGGGACAGGTGGTCTATTGTAAGCATAAGCAGGTGGTGGGACTACTCCCCTAGTGCACAAATGAGAGGGATGATCACCTCCACAATGCATACATCTTCTAAGCATGGGTACTCTCATTGGGTTGTTGGGGTAGTTCCCCTATCCTTGAACGTTCAGTTTCTTTGCTACTAAGTCGGCTATTTCCTCTACATTGTTCTTAGGGTTTGATGTGCTGCTGGCGGAATCTTCACTTCTTACGCTACCTTGAGGTATTTTCAGATCTTTTGCTAGGTTGTCCTCTAGATCAATGCATTCTTTCATACACTCTTCTCACATATACCAATGATCTTAATGATCCATTCACTAACCCTTCCAAAAACAATGACACCATTTTGTTTTGAGTGGGTCTCTCTTCCATTGGACATCTATCCATATACTGCTTGAATCTTCTTGTTGCCAATCTCACTGATTCCGTAGGAGCTTGCTTAAAACTATGGATCAATGAGGAAGAGTTGTTTTTAATCCCAGATTTGGTGAATTCTTCAATTAATTCTTGATAGACTTGTTCCATGTTTTGAAAATTATTAGGATCTAATGGCTGGAACCACGCTAAAGCTGTGTTTGTCAAAGTTAGACCAAAGGATTCATATTGGATCAAAAAATCTTCCACTTGTTCGGCTCTAATTACTTGCTTGAATTCAGCTATATGATTGTAAGGTTCACTAGAGCCATCATAATGGTTTCTCATGCATTTGGGAACTTGGATAGGTCTTAATCTTCTTCCTGCTTCAGGTGGTCTAGGCATCACCAGAAAAACTTGTCTTCCTATGGGTATACCAGGTCCTCTTACCACATGTGGTCTATCTGGAACAGGGATTCTATTCCTTGGGTCAACAGGTGGCTGAGGCCGATAGTTAGGATTATTGGCCGGCATAGCAAACTACACATGTGGTTTGATCGGTATATGCGTTTGTTGAGTCTGTCCAGAATTCTGATATGAATTATCTTGAAAGGTTCCTTGAGGGTTCTGAGAAGTAATAGCTTGATCTCTAGGAGGGAACACTGGAATGTTTTGATATTTCAACCCTGCTCTTTCTAACTCCATTAGAGGCCAGTACCTCCTTTGGTTTTTGTCCAAATAGGTGACGATGGTGGGGAATTCAGGATCTTGTAACTCATAGACAGTAACTGGTTAGGGGCTACTTCCCATAATGAAGAGTGGGCTCTGAGGAGATGCTCCATTCCATTGATCAAATACACATCCATTAGGGAATCATCTTGGGGAACTAGGTCTCCTCTCCAAACCCTAACAACAGTGGATCTCCCTCTAGGGGTGGTCACTTGCTCTTCATGTCCCTCTGCATTAAGGTTATGAGCATTGTCTTCTTCCCCTTGTTCGTTGATACTTTCAGGGTGTTTCGTAACAACATACTGAATATCCCTTTTGTCCATATAAACCCTCCTGCATACTTAACTGCTGGCCTACACACTATGTAAGCATCTGAAGCTTTCTTCAATCTGGCCACTGATCGATTTATACCATCTAGGTGGATAGGTATCTCATGTTGATTGGTGTTTACATATTCTAATGATGTCCGATAGTCACCTTCAATAATTGACATCATGCCAATCATTGGTACTGTATTTTGCATGTCCTCTGAAGCCATGGGAATTTCTTCCTCTGACTCACTAGAGGTTTCAGAATAATGTGAATGGCTACTTGGTTCGGCTACACTTCCTACAGAGGAAATCACACTTCTTCGGCTTCCTACGGTTCTTTCAGGTCTTAGGTTCATTCAATTAACAACTTCCAGTCTCACTTGGTTAACCTCCAAATCCAGAGTTCTTTGAGTCTGAATTCTAGGGGATATGTGTTGGAATAAAACTGGCCAAGAAGTCACAACACACGATACTTGACCCTAATCCAAAACCATGATACTCAATATTTGACAGGCTGGGCTTTACCACGATACTCGATACTCGAGAAGTATCACCTCAAAAATCCACGATAGTCGATACTTGACTCACTGCAAAAGGTCACGATACACAATACTTGAGAAAACTCAATACACGATACTCGACCTAGACGATACACGATATTAGGCACCTGAGAGGGTCACGATACATGATAACTCGATACTTGAGGAGTACGATATACGATACTTGACCAAGATCACGAGTGAATCAACGATACTCGATACTTGACCTATATCGCGATCAGAAATCTGCGATACACGATACATGATATTCCACGACAAAATTTCCACGATACTCGATACTAGACCTTGCTTGTGTCAATCACGATATTCGATAGTCGACAAGTATCACAAGAAATTCCCGATGATACTCGATAGTTCATAGATATCGGGAAGGCTGCCTCCCGGATACACGATATCCAGCAAGTATCGCGATCAGAGACCCACGATGCACGATATGCGATATCCGACTAGTATCATGAGGACTTCTCAACGATACACGATATGTGAGAAATATTGCCAGAACCAATTCAACGATACCCGATACTTGAGGGGTATCGTGAAAAGATTTCAACGATACATGATATTCCCAATGTCAGGCGTCGCGATACTCGACCACAAGAGATCACATTACTCATGTATCGTGACACTCAACTGCGGGAGGACATGATACTTAGCATTTTTTTCACTTTTTGGAAAATATTTTTGGATTGTTTATGCATACAAATGTTTCTAAAGCTTGTCTACCCCCTCCCCTCATTCTGTATCACAAAAATAAACTTTCATTACCCCGAAATAGCTTTCACGATACTTGCCGTAGGTCGTTTTACTAGAAGACTTGATTTCACTAGAACTTATGAGTAACAAGTGAGTCTGATTACCTTGGGAGCTACTCTTCGCTCCTCTACAACCCTTTCTAGCTCTGAGCAGCTTCGCAACCCTGCTCACGATCGTGATATTTGCTCTCTAGCTCTCACGATACTCGCTTTGATAACAAGTGAAGTATAGAAAACAAATTTTTTGGGTTTTTATACTTTTTGAAAAATTCTTCCTAACTAAAGGGCTGAAAAAGGAAAAAAAGTTGAAAGCTATTCTAACTTCCTAATTACTCCCTTTTACTCTACTTCACTCACTTCCCTAGACTATCAACTCACTACACACACTTCAAGAGTGAGAAGTAGTAAGTGCGGATGAATGTGACTTACCAAAGAAGAGAATTTCATAACTCATCTACTCGCTTCAATGCTAAGAGCTACTTACCATCACACGAATGCCTCGGTTTGATTCGACACTCCCCGGCAATGGCGCCAAAAACGTGTGTACCTAAGGACAAACTTAGGGACTTGTGGAGAAAGAGACTATACCTCGATCCCCCTCAAGTGCATATAGTGGGGATTCACACTTTATTTATCAATCCGATGAGTATCTAAACCTAGCCGAGTGTATGAAGACATACATTCAAATGACAATCAATGCAAATGAGCTTCCCAAAGAGTGCAATCAAGGCTAAGACTATTCCAAACAAGCTTCAACTGTCAGTCATGGTGTCATGATACGTGGAGCAGTAGCCAACAGTAAATTGAGCTTTTCTCTCAGCTCTGAACTCCGAATATAGGAAATAGCATATGCATTTCAAAGCTCTCAAGAAGACGCATCCAATGGTGGTATTTTCACAATTCTGATGCTCCTACTTCAAGTTATGAGCAAAATACTGAGTCGTGGGGGACCTTTCTACACTTCAGCACTTCCTACACTTCACACACACCTTAACCACAATAAACAAGCACTTTCATGGATAGACAACACTTCCTAACACTCTTTTCAAGCAGTACACATGCATACAAGCTCACAAAGAAGATGATACAGAGAGGAAAAGACACAAATTCGAAATTCTGTGCTCTTGATTCTCACAATGGCCAAAAGTCTTTACAAAGAGTCACAAATTGACTTATATACATGTGCCCTAAAAATGGTCCTTTCACACAAGAGACCGGCACTTTATTCACTAAAAGGTTAATTTCCTACTAATTTACATGGGTAAGCTACTATTCTCCATGGGTATGCATCTAGAGGACTCCTCTAGTGCATTTACAACGGACAATATGTTACAAAAATGGTTATAATACAAAAAATAGAGTGTCCAAATCGAAAAAATTTTGGGGCCCTTCTTTTTCTTTGCCTCGTGCTCTTCTTAGCTCTGCAACACCTACCCCTCTAGAGTTTTGTATTTAGGTGAAGAAGTGTCTGTTACTTGCCCTTGGCTGTCAGGTTCCATGTCTCTCCCCCGAATGTAAAAACTGGATAGTCAAATGAAGATGGAAGCAAACTTTATATAACAAAAGAGAGAGAAACAACAAAAGAGCACTTCCTTGATAATATCCAAGATAAATAAAGTGGATTTGAAGTGATCATTGAGGTAGAATGGCTCTAATTCTAGCTCCTTGCCATAACCAAAACAAAATTTGACATATCTGATTGGCCAAGGAAGTTCTTAGCACCACAGACCAGTCAAATTAGCTCCAAAAGTAACCTCAAAGTGCTCAAAAGCCTCAAGCGGAGCAAAATTGAACATATTTCAACTTCTCACTAGTCCTCTCCAATCCTCAAGGTGCACTCCATCACCTTTACATCATCTCCAAGATATTAAACTGTTGATGTGTAAAACACCACAAGAAATGAATTAATGTGACACTAGAACACCTCTATGGTCACCACTAACTCATTGCCACTCCAAACTTTGAGAAATGATAGCCAAAACCAAGAACTTTACTTCTTCAGAACTTTCCAATCACTAAAATGACATACCTTCAGTATTTTGTTAATTTCTCTTAGCTCAAATATTATTTCTCCTAGATCTTTTGATGGATGAAACTAGAAGAGCTTTCCAACAAGCTATCATATGCAAGAAACAAATCTCTAGAACTCAAGTTATGGCCTTCACAAGATGACCCTGTATGACTTGCCAAAACTAGAAATTTTGCCTTCTTTAGTAATTCTGAGTGTCTAAAAATGAAAATTCGATGCCTAGCATCGACTTGCAACCAAAAGTCGATGCCTGGCATCGACTTTCAGCTTTTTGTAGCCACTTTTTCAGTGCCAGAATTACCCCCTTGAACACACACATGAACAAGACCACTTTTATGTGGGAAGTTGATGCCAGGCATCGACTTTATGCTGAAACTCGATGCCAGGCATCGACTTTATGCTGAAACTCGATGCCAGGCATCGAGTTGCTCCACGAACCTCATGTTTTTAAGAAGTTCTAGCAGTACATAACACTCAGAGAATAAATCAAGGACTTATCAACACAAACTCGATGCCAGGCATCGACTTGCTTGGAAAACTTCAACTTCTGAAATCTTCACACAAGACAAACTCTGGAGATGGAAGAAGAAGACTTATACACATAACTTTAATAAACTCTTTCCATAACTATGAAAACTCAGAAATGCACATGTGCTTTCTCACGCAGAGAAGTCCGACTATTCTCAGTCATACAAAATGAGTACTAACTCACTTTCTCATTGTCTTCCTCATCGCGTCAGTTGATACAAACTAACTTATATAGATTTTCTTATTCTCATGATTTTTAAAAAACTTCTAGAACTAAAGTGAACTAACTTTACAAATATAATACACTTGTGAATTTGTCCCTTCACATAGGTATGTGGTTCTCTTCCTAAGATTTGACCTTCAAATATATGTCCAATTAGTGATTGTTTCTCCAACAGCACCCCCTCAATCACTATTTGCATATCATCTTCTTTTCTTTTACTCCTGCCATGCTTTTGAATCTGCTGGTCTTCACACCATCCAAGCTCTTTGTCATTATGTTTGCTATCTGATCTTTTGTAGAAATGTACTCCACTTCAATTTCTTTCTCCATTACCTTTTCTCTCATGAAATGATAATGTATCTCTATATGTTTTGTTCTTGCATGAAATGCTGGATTTGCTACTAGATAAAGTGAACTCATATTATCTCCATGTATTGTAGGTATACCTTGAAGTAATTCGATGGCGTGCACCACACTGGACTCTCCTTCTCGAGAGCTCCACGACGATATGCTCAAAGTAGAAAACCGAGCTCTGGTCGCCACACACAGTACTACGCACAGATGTTGTAGAATACGCAGAAAACGCAGTACACAGGGAGCACGAAGACAGACTTCTTAGGTTTTACAAATGCGGTCGAACTCACAGTCTGTGACTGACCAGGCCACTACATGTTTTATTAAAGAACATATACAAAGAAGTGTCCGGTGGCCATTTGGCCTTTCACATGGACACTAACGGTAACAATCTCCCACTAAAGGCCAATATGGCCAGAGTAACTATGGGAGAAAAAAGAAAGAATGATAAAGAATACCTGAGTGTAAGTATACAAACTATACCTCCCACCTGATGGGCATGTTACACAGTATACAAGTGACTGTGTAAGATCAAGAATCAAGTAACCCCCATCAAGTGACAACAGTGTCGAAAGCTATCCTGTGGTAGAGCTTTAGTCAAAGCATCTGCAGCATTATCTCGAGTGTGAACCTTCTCAAGAATAATGCTCTCAGTGGCTAAGCAATCTCTAATGAAGTGATACCTCACCTCAATGTGCTTCGTCTTTGCATGATAGACCGGATTATTAGCCAAAGCAATGGCACTCTGACTATCACTGAGCAAGTGAGGTACATGCTGAGGCAAACCCATATCACAAGCAAGACGAGAAAGCCACAATGCTTCCTTACATGCCTCACTTGCTGCAACATACTCTACTTCTGTGGTGGAAACAGCTGTACATTCTTGAAGACGAGATCTCCAAGAGATAGCACCTCCAGCAAAATGAAAAATGTACCCTGATGTAGACTTACGATTGTCTACACAACCAGCATAGTCAGAATCTGTGTAACCAATAATGGATGCTTTCCCTCTACCTAAGCATAGACACTTGTCCTTAGTGCCACTCAGATATCTCAAAATCATTTTGACCGCTTCCCAATGTTTCTTGCCAGGATTAGACATATATCTGCTCACAACTCCCACTGCAAATGCAATGTCTGGTCTCGTAGCTACCATAGCATACATGAGACTACCAACAGCAGACTGATAGGGAATTTTGGTCATGAATTCCTTTTCCTCATCTGATTTGGGGCAGTCATCCTTGCTCAATTTCACATATGTGGGTAAAGGTGTACTCAATGCCTTTCCACCCTGCATATTGAATCGATGAAGTACTTTGGATATGTACTCACTTTGAGACAAGTATATGCATCTTTTACTCCTATCACGAGTAATGCGCATGCCAAGAATATGTTTGGCATCCCCCAAATCCTTCATATCAAATGTCTGACTCAACTTCTTTTGGAGAATTGACAAATCATAAGAGGACTTCCCAGCAATCAACATATCATCGACGTAAAGTATCAAGCATATCAAGCTGCCATCAGAACATCTCTTTGTGTAGAGACAATGATCCTCATTGCTCCGAGAATAGCCTTGGGACTTCATAAAAGCATCAAACTTTTGGTACCATTGTCTAGGAGACTGTTTAAGTCCATACAAGCTCTTCTTAAGCTTACAAACTAGACTTTCCTTGCCAGGAACTACATAGCCCTCTGGTTGTTCCATATAGATCTCATCTGTAAGATCTCCATGCAAGAAAGCTGTTTTCACATCCATTTGGACTAGCTCTAAGTCCTCCATTGCAACGAATCCAAGCAACATGCGCAAAGTAGTCATCTTGACCACTGGGGAGAAGATTTCCTCAAAATCAACACCATGTTGTTGCTTAAAACCCTTTGCAACAAGTCGTGCTTTATATTTTGGAGAAGCACTATCTGATGTGAATTTCAGCTTATATACCCATTTACATGGTAAAGCTTTCCTTCCCTTTGGCAAAGGTACTAAGTCCCAAGTACCATTCTTGTGAATAGAATCCAACTCACTCTTCATGGCACGCTCCCACTTGACATGATCCTCTGTCTGCATAGCCTCTTTGTAGCAAGAGGGCTCACCGGCATCTGTTAGCATAACAAAATCTAAACCTGGAACATATCTATCAGGTGGATATGAGACACGTGCAGAACGTCTCAATGGTTGCTGAACAGGAACATGTGCAGACTGATCTGAATGGACATTCTCTTGAACATCCCTATGTGCAGCATTTTTATGCATGCTAACCGGAGGACTAGTATCCTCAAACACCACTCTTCTCACTTCAACCTCCTTAATCGGCTGTTTATGCATCTTAGACTCATTAAAAATGACATCACTACTTCTGATCACTGACCGTGTTTCAGGATCCCATAAGCGATATCCAAATTGTCCTTCTCGACCATATCCAAGAAAAATGCATTTCTTTGACTTATGGTCCAACTTCTGTCTAAGATTCTTGGGTATATGAACATATGCTTCACACCCAAAAACTCGAAGATGATCATAATATGGTGGTTTCCCTGTCCATAACTCTTGTGCCACTTTCAGACCTTTGGCAGTACTAGGTGAAAGGTTAATCACATGAACTGCAGTCAATACTGCTTCTGCCCAAAAACCTTGTGAGAGGTTTGCATGATGCAACATAGAGACTACTCTATCTTGAATAGTTCTATTCATCCTCTCAGCTACACCATTCTGTACTGGGGTATAAGGAGCTGTAAACTCTCTACGAATCCCTCTACACTGACAGAAAAGGCTGAATTCATGTGAGGTATACTCACCCCCATTATCTGAACGTAAAGCCTTAAGCTTAGTTCCTTTTTCAGTCTCAACTGAAGCAAGCCATTTTCTGAAAGTAGGGAATACATCATCCTTCGATTTGATAGGATATACCCAGACTTTTCTAGTAGCATCATCTATGAAAGTAACAAAGTAAAGAGAACCACCTAAGGACCTAGTGGGCATAGGACCACACACATCTGTATGAACAAGATCTAAAGGCTGAATTGAAGAGTCAATGTGCGTTTTATGCACATTTCTGGTTTGCTTTCCATATTGACAATGCTCACAAAATGAAAAATCAGAGAAAGATAACACAGGTAAGTAGCCAGAACGAGAAAGATTTTCCATTCCACTACGAGATATATGGCCCAAACGACCATGCCAAATACGAGCCATAGGCTGTTCAGTAACAGCTAACAAGTGTTCTTTCTGTGATACAAATAAAGGGTAAAGTGAGCCAACTTTCCTTCCTTTTGCAATAACCATATTGCCCTTTGATATACGAAAGGACTGAGCATAGAAGACCACCTTGTAACCAAGGTCATCAAGTTGACCAACTGACATCAAACTGCGTGATAACTGAGGTACATGGCGTACATTATGCATAGTAAATTTTGAACCGTCAATGAACTGCACAACCACATCTCCAATCCCCACAACATCACACTGGTAAGAGTCACCAAGTCTCACGGTACCAAGAGACTTTGCTGCATAATTAGAGAACCATTCTCTATGTGGTGTCACATGGAAAGAAGCACCAGAATCTAGCAGCCAGGTGTGGGAAAGAGAATCAGCCATAAGTGCCTCAGATGGCACAGTACTATCAAGTGTCAACACATCAGCATCATCAGAAATAGCATTAATTTCTTCAATCTTCACACTCGAAGTAGATGGTGCAGGTAACTGTTTAACATGCCCATCAACATTCTGTCCTTTACCTTTAGCATTCTTTAATGCATAACAGTCTTTCTTCATGTGTCCTTTCTTATGACAATAATGGCATTCAATATCCCTCTTCCTTGATTTACTTCTGCTCTTATTCCGTTGACCATTCTTTTCCTTGTTCTTGCTCCTGCCACGTTGTTGATTCTTTCCTTGGTAAGAATCACGAACATTATATGCATCTCCACTCTGAGTGCCAACCATAGATTTTCTACGAATCTCCTCACTCAAGAGTGCTCCACATATGTCATCATAGACGAGTTTACCACCTGGTGCACTATTGCTAATAGCTGTGCAAAATGTATCCCATGATGATGGCAGGGTGCATAACAGCAATACTGCTTTCATTTCATTGTCCATATCCATTTTCTGAGCCTGTAACTGGGAGAATATGGCATCAAACTCATTTAGATGAGCAGCAACACTATCTGTGTCCTTCATACGAAGGTCGTATAATTTTCTCATCAGATATACTTTATTTGATGCCGTCTCTTTTTCATATGTATTGCATAACTTCTTCCAAAGCTCCTCTGCACTTTCACAGTCTAATACTGTAAAGTAAACATTATCTGCTAGGTGCAAGCGAATGGTAGACCTGGCCATTTCATCTAACTCATCCCAATCATCTTCATCCATGTCAGCAGGCTTCTTTGAAATCCCATTTACTGGCTTCCATTGCCTTCTTTGAATCAGCATATCTTTAATCTGATTCTTCCATAGAGCAAAGTTTGTGCCATCAAATTTTCGGATCTCAAAATGGTCTTTGCCCTGCAAGTTATAGCTCCTCCTCGGAACGCTAGCACTAGACCCTGATCCACCGGATGTGCCTGAGACCTCTGATGCCATGATCGTAGAGAACTGAATAGAATGATAATGGAGCTAGAAGAGTCCAAACACCAACAAATAAGTGTATCAAGGAGTAAATCGACCACTATATAGTTGACTAAACCAGAAATCTGGAAAAATTTTGCCAGAGTATCCTCTGCAAAATTAGCATATGACCAGTGTCAAAGTATCATAAAACTGCAAGTACTAACATGTCTACCTGCATAGTGAATCACTGACTCCACTGCATATAATCAGTTACCCAATAGAAGCCAACTAGGCTTATCGAGCACCTATGAACAACTATCATACATCTCCTATGGCGAGGCTGGGTAAGTCTTCCACCTGCATCACCAAAGAGACCCCGACATCTGGGTGTCTCCCAGTTAAGAAAACCTCACCACGACCCTCTTTATCAAACGTAAAAGGCTTTATGCAAAGAACGTAACCGCTATATCAATGCCCACATGGACGTACATAAGCGGTATCCACAGAAGCGTACATGGTGTGTATGTGCTCAATATATGCAGTAAAATGACACTGAAAGGCTGAATACACAGCCCAAAAAACTGGCCAATAACACCTGCAAGTGTCTGTCAACTCTGATGTTTTAGGCTTTAAAAACCTGCATAAATTTGCAGCGACTGCTCCCACCAAAACTGAAAACCCCTCGAGAAACCTGTAGTTTTACGAGTGTGGCTGAAAATACAGCCCCAAAGGTTGATATTTATTGTCTGAGAAGTACAAGGAACACTCTTCTTGATGTTCTTGGACCTGTGTGAAGAGAACTACGTGCGAAAGTACTCCAAAATGGCTCCAAAAGCACCCCAAAATTGCTTCAGAAATAGGCTTTAAAAGCAAAAATGAAGCTTTTGAGGGACCAAAACTTGTTCAAGGTAATGCCAACCTTAGTCTTTCCCCTTCTTCAAACACCACAAGAGTGTAGCTTAGTGGCAAGAGATTGCCGCGGTTAAGCGAGCTCTGGGGGGAACAGTACTGGGATGGGTGACCTCCCGGGAAGTACCGGGAACCTCTATATTCCTTGATCGTTGAGGTCCTCCCTCGCGCGCAGCCAACGGCGCCAACGGTGACTTCGGTGACTCGGATGACAAGGTATGCCAAGGTCTATGCCTTGGTCGCCGCCTTGGTCGAAAGCCTTGGAGAAAACCTGGGGGGGGGGGGTGCTCGCTTCGCTCGCACGAAAGGTACAAAGCTTCTTGCCTCGAACTGCTCTGATACCAGTGAAGTAATTCGATGGCGTGCACCACACTGGACTCTCCTTCTCGAGAGCTCCACGACGATATGCTCAAAGTAGAAAACCGAGCTCTGGTCGCCACACACAGTACTACGCACAGATGTTGTAGAATACGCAGAAAACGCAGTACACAGGGAGCACGAAGACAGACTTCTTAGGTTTTACAAATGCGGTCGAACTCACAGTCTGTGACTGACCAGGCCACTATATGTTTTATTAAAGAACATATACAAAGAAGTGTCCGGTGGCCATTTGGCCTTTCACATGGACACTAACGGTAACATACCTTGATGAATGCCCAAGATTTTGAACAATGTCTGCATCCATATGACCTCCTTAGTTGCTTCCACAAGTCCTTTGTACTCAGCTTCAGTTGATGATAATGCTACTGTATGTTGTTTCTTTGAGCACCAACTTACAAGCTTATCACCAATGTATATCATGTAGCCATGAGTTGATCTTCTGTCATCTTGATTACCTGCCCAATCTGAGTCACTATAGGCTCTCAACTTCAAATCTGATGTAAAAGGATAATATAATCCTTCCTTAATAGTTCCTTTGATATATCTGAGAACTCTTTGACCTGCAATCCAATGTGGGTCCTTTGGACAATGCATGAATTGTGACAAAACTCCCACTGCATAACTAAGATCAGGTCTTGTTAGTGTTGCATAAATCAAACTACCCACAAGAGATTGATACTTCCTCATATCTTTGTATTCTGCACCATCATATTTACTGAGCTTGTGATTAACTTCAAGTGGAGTTTAAGCTTCTCTACAATTTTCCATATCAAACTTCTTCAATAGATTCAGAAGATACCTTTCTTGTGATACATATATGCCATGATTTGTATAAGTGACTTCCATTCCAAGAAAGTATGATAACTTTCCTAAATCACTTATCTTGAATTCTTTTTCAAGTAATCTCTTTACCTCCTTGATTCCTTCATCTGAAGTACCTGTGATTATAATGTCATCTACATAAATACAAATGTAGATTGTACCTTCCTATGTTCTTTTGATAAGTAGACTTGGATCTGCTTTTGAACTTTGATATCCAAGATCATTGAGATACTTCACCAGTCTATAGTTCCATGCTCTTGGAGCTTGCTTCAATCCATACAATGCTCTTCTCAACCTGCAAACAAAATTTGGATACCTGGAATCTATAAACCCTTGAGGTTGTTCCATGTATACCTCATCTGATATGTATCCATTCAAGAATGCATTCTTTATATCCAATTGACTTAGAGTCCATCCTTTTGAAGCTGCAACAGCAATGATTGTCCTTATAGTTGACATCTTAGCTATAGGACTGAATGTCTCATCATAATCTATGCCATAGGTTTGGGCATAGCCTTTCACCACCAGTCTAGCTTTGTATCTAGCTATACTTCCATCTGCAAGCTTCTTCACTTTATAAACCCATTTATCTCCCATTACTTTCTTACCATCTGGTTTAGGAACAAGTTCCCATGTCTTGTTCTCCTCTAGTGCATTGAACTCTTCTTTCATTGCTTCTTCCCATTGCTTCTTACCTTTAGCTTCATCATAGTTCTGAGGTTCTTCATCATCTTTGACCATATATGCATAGTTCTTCTGAGTTATGTAAGAAGTATCATAGGAATACCTTTCTGGTTGTCTTCTAGTCCTGCTTGACCTTCTTGGTTCACATTCTTCATAAGTGTCTGGATACACCTCTTCATCAAATATAGGAGCTTCTTCATTTCTTCTTGCTAATCCACTTCTGGATGTACTTGCTTGCATATAGTCTTCATCTCTATTTACCTGCACAATTGATTTTCCTTTCTCACATCTTCTTACCTCTTCTTCAAATTCTTCAGCTGTATGACTTTGATCTGCATACCAACCTTTTTGTTCATCAAATGTAACATCTCTAGAAACAAGAAATTGTTTGGTTAGAGGATTCCAGAACCTGTAACCCATATGCTTTTCATCATAACCAATGAACACATATTTTTCTGCCTTTGGTTCAAGTTTATGTCTAAGTTGTGATGGCACATAAGCATATACAATTGATCCAAACACTCTACAATGATCCAGTGTTGGTTTCTTACCCCACCAAGGAGTCATTCCATTTAGAACTGCACATGGTAATCTATTCACAAGATATGTAGCTGTATTTACAGCCTCAGCCCAAAGATAATTTGGACAATTCTTCTCCTTTAGCATAGCTCTAGCAAACTCAACCAAAGTCGTGTTCCTTCTTTCTGCTACACCATTTTGTTGTGGTGTATACCTGCAAGTTATTTCTCTCTTAATACCTGCATTCCAAAGATAATCATTGAACTCTTGGGAGAATTATTCTCCCCCTCCATCAGACCTCACTCTCTTAAGCTTTTGACCTGTGACTCTTGTGGAGAATGAGTTCTCCTATGGGCAACGGAAGTGTGTAGTGAGCCCTTGTATGTCCAGCACTTGGACAAACATCTGCACCTTAGATAGCTTGCTGCTCTCAACACAAATCTCAAATGGACTTGAGACTTTAGTCAATAAAATTAGACAAAGAGAGCTTTCTAACAAGCTATAAATGACTTAATTTGGACAAGTTTTGATTAGGAAACACAACTGTCAAAGATGAACTACCTATCCACACATATATGCTAAAGAACTAAGCTTCACTCTCAGACTGATAAATCTCTGAATATATATTATTTGAAAAAGATATTTGATAGAGAGAAAGTAGACACAAATAGCTTTCCAACAAGATAAAAAACAAGTAATTTGGATGAGTTTTGATCAGGAAACTCAACTCACCAAGATAGACCAGCTGCACACATAAGTACACTGTAAAACTGGACTTTACTATCTGACAGATATCTCACCAAATATAAACGATCTCAATGAGATATTTGGGACAGTGAAGTAGATGCCAAGAGCTTTCCAACAAGACAAACATCATGCAATTTGGATATGTTTTGGTTGGGAAACTTAACCAACCAAATAGACTACCTATCTACACAGGTATACTAAAAAACTAGACTTCACTCTTTCACTGATATCTCACAAACTACATAAGCTTTCAAAGAGATATTTGATATGCAAAAAATGCACGAGATAAGCTTTCCAATGAATATTTAAATGCATAAAATGGTTACATATGCATTGAGATATGAGCTCTGCAACAGAGTTGTGTACAAACTAAGTCTAAGGGAAGCCAAAATGATAAAATGACCAGATCCGACTACTGGGAGCTCTTGCCTCTTTCTCTCCTTGTTTTGAATGTGCTCCCACTTCACTTTTATAACCAATGATCATGTGAAGAAGTTTGTGCCTCCTTCTTAACTCACCACTTTCTCCACTACATGCTACTAACTACAAGGCAAGATATTGTATCTCTTACTCATCATGAATTTTGACTA
Organism: Ceratopteris richardii; assembly: GCA_020310875.1. Classification (NCBI taxonomy): domain Eukaryota; kingdom Viridiplantae; phylum Streptophyta; class Polypodiopsida; order Polypodiales; family Pteridaceae; genus Ceratopteris; species Ceratopteris richardii. The sequence goes on from CM035423.1 coordinate 91,382,375, forward strand.
GACTTTTTCTTTTATTATTTTTTTCTTTTTTCCTCCACTTTTTCTTTATCTTTATAGTTGGTAAATTTATCCAAGCATGGCTCATATGAAAATGAGCTTGTACATTTATCTTCAACACTCCCCCTCAAGCTCATTTGGGAGTTATCTTCATCCATGTCCTTCAAATTTATCGCATCCTTGAAACCTTTGAGTTTAGAAGCATCCAAGAACTTTGTAAACATATCTGCAACTTGCTCTTTGGTTCTGATGAACTTTACCTCCACATCTTTGCTCAACACCTTCTCCCTTACATAGTGGTAGTGGACCTCTATGTGCTTGCTCCTTGCATGAAACATAGGATTGCTCGCCAAGTAGATACTTGACATGTTATCACCATATATAGGAATGGTTCCAACTTGCACTCCAAGATCAGCCAAAAGCTTTTTAATCCACATTGCTTCACATGTGGCAAATGCTAATCCTCTATATTCATCCTCCATGGATGAAAGTGCAACAGTAGGTTGTTTCTTTGAGCTCCACGTGATAGGTTTGCTTCCTATCATGAACACATAACCTGAGGTTGATCTTCTATCTTCCTTTGAGCCTACCCAATCAGCATCACTAAAGCCTTTGACCTGTAGTTCTTCATCAAACTTGTAAAACAAAGCATGATTAACTGTATGCTTTATGTATCTCAACACTCTCTTGGCTGAATTTAAGTGTTCACTTTTCGGGGCTTGCATAAACTGAGAAAGTACACCAACAACATAAGATAAATCAAGTCTTGTAATGTTTGCATAGATCAATGATCCTACAATGCTTTTGTATGTCGTAACATCTTCCAATGGTTCTCCATCATTTGAACAAATCTTTGTATTTGTGTCCATGGGTTGAGTGAGTGGTTTGCATTCACTCATTCCAAATCTGAAAAGAACATCCAAAAAGTACTTCCTTTGCATCAAGTAGATGCCACTCTTTCCATAAACAACTTCAATTCCTAAAAAATATTTTAGCTCTCCAAGATCTGAAATTTTAAACTCCTTACCAAGCTTCCTTTTGATATCTTTAATCCCTGTAACATCATTTCCTGTTATGATAAGGTCATCAACGTATATGCAAATATATACCTCTCTATTTTCTTCCTTCTTCATGTACAATGAAGGATCTGCACTACTTGGGTTGTATCCACACTTAGTTAGATACTCTACCAATCTGTGATTCCATGCTCTTGGTGCTTGCTTCAAGCCATAAAGTGCCTTCTTCAACTTGCAAACAAAATCTGGATGGTTTTGATCTTCAAATCCAACCGGTTGACTCATGTATACCTCTTCTTGTAGTTCTCCATTGAGAAAAGCATTTTTGATGTCGAGTTGATATAATGGCCATCTCCTTGAAGCACCAATTGCTATTAAGGTTCTGATAGTTCCCATCTTTGCAACGGGGCTGAAAACTTCATCATAATCTATGCCTTGTGTTTGTTTAAATCCTTTGGCAACTAACCTAGCTTTATATCTAGCTAGAGAACCATCAGCATTCCTCTTTACTTTAAACACCCATTTGTTTGGAACAATCTTCATACCTTCTTTCTTTGGCACTAGCTCCCATGTGTGATTATCTTTGAGAGCTTTGATCTCCTCTTTCATAGCTTGCTTCCATTCCTTTTGTGTGCAAGCTTCTTCATATGTCTCAGGCTCTTTGTCTTTGATAACCTGCATCATGTATGCAAAATGTGTCGCCATAAAACTATCATAACTCAGCCTTTGAGTTTGATACCTTGTCCTTGAAGATCTTCTTTCATTGCCTTTAGAGAGTTGCTTCTTTAACCTATTTAGCTTTTCCATCGGAGTGATTACCTCTTCATATTCTTCTTCACTTGCATCTACCTCACTGTTTGGAGTAGCACTTGCTTCTTTGGCTCTGCTATGAGCTGAATTTGGAGACAAAGAATGACTCCCCCTCCATGTTGAACATTCTTCATTTGATGTAGATGCCTCTGGACCTGAAGGCTTTGTGCTTGATTATTGAACTTCTCTTTGATTTGTTCTTGCATAATCATCACAATCTTCTTCAAGAATCTTTTCCTTTCCTTTATCTTCATACCATGGTCTTAGTTCATCAAAGACCACATCTCGCGAGACTCTCAATTCCTTTGTTCTAGGGTTGTAACACTTGTATCCTTTTTGCTCCGTTGAGTAGCCGATGAAAATGCATTTTTCTGATCTTGGTTCCATCTTTGTTCTAACTTCTTGTGGAATCTGAACAAAGCAAACACATCCAAACACTTTGAGGTGTGTAAGATCAGGTTTCTTACCAGAATATACCTCTTCTGGAGTCTAGTGATGTATTCCCGATGTTGTGCACCTATTCATCAAGTAAACGGCGGTGTGGTAGCTTCAGCCCAATAGTACAATGGTACCTTCATCTCATTGAGCATGCATCTTGCAATTTCAGCAATTTGCCTATTTTTTCTCTCAGCTACTCCATTTTGTTGTGGTGTATACCTGCAAGTGAATTGCCTTTTGATTCCATTCTCTTGTAGAAAATCTAAAAATTCTTTGGAGAAGTATTCTCCTCCACCATCGGACCTTAAGGTTTTGATAGACCTTCCTGTTTGCTTTTCAACTTCAACTTTGAATCTTTTGAATATAGAAAAAAACCTCTGATTTTTGCTTCATACAAAACAACCATACCTTTCTTGAGTGATCATCAATGAAGGTGACAAAAAATATATTACCAGCCATTGATGCCTCTTGGGTTGGTCCCCATACATCCGTATGTATCAAGTCCAAGACATTTGGAGCCACATAATTGCTCCTCTTGAATGGCTGCCTCGTTTGCTTTCCTAGTTGACAAGCTTCACATAACTCATGTAGTCCAATGCTATTAAATTTTGGATGACCTCTTACCACTTCATGTTTGCTCATGTCCTTCAGCTTTGGAATGTTGATGTGTCCTATTCTTTTGTGCAATAAGTCCAGCTCTGAAATCTTCTTGTTCCCGCATTGAATGTACATGACCTTTCCATGTGGATGTTGGACATCCAAAGTGAACATCCTTCCTTCTCTTCTACCTCGAGCAATGACCTTGAAGCCTTCTTTTGGATTCTTTATGAAGCACCCATTCTCATTGAATATGACATGATAACCCTTCTCTACCATTTGTCCTACTGAAATCAAGTTCTTTGAAATTGTAGGAACATGAAGAACATTAGACAATACCTTTGCTCTGCTTGTATCTCCAAGCCTTATATCTCTAATGTGTTCAATCATGTGTTGAGTATCATCACTTGTTTCAACACATCCTTTTCCACTTGGTACCTGTAGATTAGTGAACAAACTTCCTTGGCATGACATATGGTTACTACAACCTGAATCAATGTACCATTTTTTGTCATCTTCACAAGAGCTTCTATACTCATGTCTCATTGCAAGTAGTGTGTCCTTGCTTCCTTCACTTGAGGTGCTTGCATAGTTGCTTTGGTTCCTTTGATTGCCTCCATTTGGTCTTCCATTCTTCAGCCAACAATCACTAGCATAATGTCCTACTTTACCACAATGATAGCATGTTATACCTTTATGAGAATTGTAGGAGCTTCGGCCTCTTCCTCTACTTCTACCTCGACCTCTTCCTTGTGCGTTGGCATTTGATGCATCCTTGTTGTCTTCCGAATTGTTTTGATTGTAGTTGGAGTGGTTGTGATCTCTTCCTTTTCCTCTTGAGCCTCCTCTTGAGTTTCTTCCTTTACCTCGACCTGCATATAACATTTGGTTGTGGTTATCCTTTCCTTTGGGACCACCGAAGCTAAGCCCTTCTATGACAAGATGAGGGATTAGTTGTTCAAAACTTGGCTATACATCTTTCAAGTTAATGGAAGTTATAAAAGGCTTCCATCTTTCATCTTCTCTCAAGACATTGAGAGTATAACACACAAGATCTTCATCTTCAACCGTTGTGCCAATAGAAGCTAAAGCATCGCTTAGCTCCTTAATCTTCAAAGTATATTTAGCTATGGATTGACTCGAACTTTTCTTGATTGTGTTCAACTCATTCTTGAGTTGAAGTTTCCTAGCTTTGGTATTTGTTGAATACATCCTTTCAAGAGCTTTCCAAGCATCCTTAGCTTTCTGTAGATGTTGAATATGACCTACCATGGCATTAGTCATGACTTGTGAAATGAGGAACATGAATCTCCTATTCCTCTCTTCCCATTCTTTTGCTTGCCTCCTTTGGACTTCGGTGGCCATAGCTTGATTGATTTGAGGTTGAGCATCATCGCCGCTCACAATACCCCATAAGCCTTTGCCCATTAGGTAGTTGGTCATTCTAAACTTCCACACGGGATAGTTATCCTTGTCCAACTTCTCTACTTGTTGACCCAAGTCAGCCATTGAAGAGTATCAAAGACTTTGAGAGTTACCTCGAATAGTTATAGTCCTTTGCTATTGCGTTTGTGAAGCTCCTCCTTGTTTTGTAGCTCCTCTTTTGCTTTGCTTCACCTCCAGCTCTGTTGATGAAGCTTCAACACCAAGTTTGCTCTGATACCAACTGTGGAGAATGAGTTCTCCTATGCGCAACGGAAGTGTGTAGTGAGCCCTTGTATGTCCAACACTTGGACAAACATCTGCACCTTAGATAGCTTGCTGCTCTCAATACAAATCTCAAATGGACTTGAGACTTTAGTCAACAAAAGTAGACAAAGGGAGCCTTCTAACAAGCTATAAATGACTTAATTTGGACAAGTTTTGATTAGGAAACACAACTGTCAAAGATGAACTACCTGTCCACACATATATGCTAAAGAACTAAGCTTCACTCTCGGACTGATAAATCTTTGAATATATATTCTTTGAAAAATATATTTGTTAGGGAAAAAGTAGACACAAATAGATTTCTAACAAGATAAAAAACAAGTAATTTGGATGAGTTTTGATCAAGAAACTCAACTCACCAAGATAGACCACCTGCACACATAAGTACACTATAAAATTGGACTTTACTACCTGACAGATATCTCACCAAATATAACCGATCTCAATGAGATCTTTGGGACAATGAAAGTAGATGCCAAGAGCTTTCCAACAAGACAAAAAATCATGCAATTTGGATATGTTTTGGTCGGGAAACTTAACCAACCAAAATAGACTACCTATCTACACAGGTATACTAAAAAATTAGACTTCACTCTTTCATTGATATCTCACAAATTACATAAGCTTTCAAAGAGATATTTGATATGTAGAAAGTACACGAGATAAGCTTTCCAATGAATATTTAAACGCACAAAATGGTTACATATGCACTGAGATATGAGCTCTGAAACAGAGCTGTGTACAAACTAACGTGCGGCTGGAAGGAATCTAAGGGAAGCCAAAATGACAAAATGACCAGATCCGACTACTGGGAGCTCTTGCCTCTTTCTCTCCTTGTTTTGAATGTGCTCCCACTTCACTTTTATAACCAATGATCATGTGAAGAAGTTTGTGCCTCCTTCTTAACTCACCACTTTCTCCACTACATGCTACTAACTACAAGGCAAGATATTGTATCTCTTACTCATCATGAATTTTGACTAGACTTTTTCTTTTATTATTTTTTTCTTTTTTCCTCCACTTTTTCTTTATCTTTATAGTTGGTAAATTTATCCAAGCATGGCTCATATGAAAATGAGCTTGTACATTTATCTTCAACAACTCTCTCTGCATATACATGAAAATGCTTGAAAGCTCCAAACACTTCTGATCTTTCCTTCAAAACATAGAGAGTTATCCATCTTGTAGCATCATCAATAAAAAGAACATAGTACCTTGAGCCACTAATAGATTCTTCTTTTGTTGGTCCCCATACATCTGTATGAATAAGCTCAAGTAATCCATCATGTTTGAATCCTTTCTTTTGAAATGGTAACCTGTGTGCTTTTCCCATTTGACATGCTTCACATTTATAAACCATATGTTAACTTTGCACATTTGGTAATCCTAGTACAAACTGATTAGCAACCATAGCTTTAATTCCTCTTTCATTGAAATGACCTAATCTCTTATGCGAGAGATCAAGTTCTGTAATCACTCCTTCGCCATGTGTGAGCAAAGCTTGACCAATGTTCCCTTGCACTCTTAAAGTAAAGAGTCTACCTTCTTTCTTACCAGAGACAATCTGATTATACCCATTCTTTGGATCTTCAACAAATACTCCTTCATTTGTAAACCTGACTTGAAAACCTTTTTCAACTATCTGTCCCTCACTAATCAAGTTTTTAGGTATTGTGGGAACATACAAAACATTGGTTAGCGAATCTACTCCACTCTTGCATTTCACTTTTTCCAACTGAATGTACACTATGTCTTGTATTATCGCCTGTTTGAACACTATGACTAGAAATGCCTTTTTCCAATTCTGACATCAATTCTATGTTTCCTGACAAATGATTAGAACATCTAGAGTCAATGTAAAATACCTTTAAATCTTCTTTATCTGATGTGCTGATTGAGTTCATCATCAATGATGTATGACTTTCATTCTCTGTGTCATTTGCATAGTTGTAGTAGTTGGTGTTGTAGGATTGATTCTGTCCCCAACTTCTTCCTCCACCTCTACCATAGCCTCCTCTTGGATTTTGTCTACCTCTCTGAAAATTACTTTGATATCTTCCACCTCGGCCTCTGCTATTGTTGTTTCGATTTTGGTTTGATCCTTGTTGATTGTGCCAACAGTCATGAGCCAAATGATTACTCAATCCACAAATCCAGCAAGCCTTCTTGTTGTTATTTTGATTACCTCTTCCTCTTCCAAAACCTCTTGGTCTTCCTCTGCCAGTGCCTTTGCCTCTTGCATAATAAACTTGAGAAGTTGACTCTTCTTCATCCTTTGCTTTACCTTTATCTCCTTTCTTCTTATTCTTCATGTACATTGCAGAACTTTGTCCTTTATCTCCATCTCCCTTCAAGTCTTGCTCATATGTGAGCATCAAACCAAGCAACTGGTTCAAATCTGGAACATAATGATTTAATGAAAGTTCTGTTGATAAGACAAAAGGTTTCCATCTTTCATCCCCTCTCAATCGTGCAAGTAGTTGAGCAATCAATCTGTGATCTTCAACATCTTCATCTATGGATCCAAGACTATCTGCTAGATCCTTCATCTTAGTGACATAATCACTAATACTTTGACTTGGCTTCTTCTTGAATGTTGTGAACTCTGACCATAGACTTGCTTTCCTTGCTTTGGTAGTACTTTGGAAATGATATTCCAATGCATTCCATATATCTTCAGATGATTCCAATCCTCTGATGTGTGGTAGCAAATGATCAGAGATTATATTGTAGATGTAGGCTTTTGCACTTGCATCCTTCTTCTGCCAATGCTTTAAAGCATCAAGTTCCTCTTTCTTTAGTCGGCTTTCATCTTCAAATACTGGCTTCTCTTCTTCACCTGTTACATATACCATGAGATCCTTACTCATAAGTAAGGCTTCCATTCTCATTACCCATGCGGGGTAATTATCTCTGTCCAGTTTGTCAATGGAGATATGATCTGCCATACTCCTTTTCTTATGCTGCAACCTGTGAGCTTAAAAGATAAAGGATAATACCTTTTGGAGTTATTTGTGTATGAGGATACTTTTTAAGTAACCTTTTGATGCCTTTTGTCTTCAAATGCTTCACCTTTCAACCTTTAATGAAAAACTTTTCAAAACTTCTCGTACCTTTGCCGCCTTCTGCTCTTTAGGACCTTTCTCCTCTGATACCACTTGTTGATGTGTAAAACACCACAAGAAATGAATTAATGTGACACTAGAACACCTCTATGGTCACCACTAACTCATTGCCACTCCAAACTTTGAGAAATGATAGCCAAAACCAAGAACTTTACTTCTTCAGAACTTTCCAATCACGAAAATGACATACCTTCAATATTTTGATAATTTCTCTTAGCTCAAATATTATTTCTCCTAGATCTTTTGACTCATGAAGCTAGAAGAGTAGAGCCTTACAACAAGCTATCATATGCAAGAAACGGATCTCTAGAACTCAAGTTATGGCCTTCACAAGATGACCGTGTATGACTTGCCAAAACTAGAAATTTTGCCTTCTTTAGTAATTATGAGTGTCTAAAAATGAAAATTCGATGCCTAGCATCGACTTGCAACCAAATGTCGATGCCTGGCATTGACTTTCAGCTTTTTTTAGCCACTTTTTCAGTGCCAGAATTACCCCCTTGAACACACACATGAACAAGTCCACTTTTATGTGGAAAGTCGATGCCAAGCATCGACTTTATGCTGAAACTCGATGCCAGGCATCGAGTTGCTCCACAAACCTCATGTTTTTAAGAAGTTCTAGCAGTACATAACACTCAGAGAATAAATCAAGGAATTATCAACACAAACTCGATGCCAGGCATCGACTTGCTTGGAAAACTTCAACTTCTGAAATCTTCACACAAGACAAACTCTGGAGATGGAAGAAGAAGACTTATACACATAACTTTAATAAACTCTTTCCATAACTATGAGAACTCAGAAATGCACAGGTGCTTTCTCACGCAGAGAAGCCCAACTATTCTCAGTCATACAAAATGAGTACTAACTCACTTTCTCATTGTCTTCCTCATCGCGTCAGTTGATACAAACTAACTTATATAGATTTTCTTATTCTCGTGATTTTTAAAAAACTTCTAGAACTAAAGTGAACTAACTTTACAAATATAATACACTTGTGAATTTGTACCTTCACATAGGCATGTGGTTTTCTTCCTAAGATTTGACCTTCAAATATATGTCCAATTAGTGATTGTTTCTCCAACATAAACCAACTGATGGAAATGAAATCGGACACCAAATGCTCCAAAATGAAGACCCTAAGTGGTTGACTAGTTTTTTATGAATTGTTGGAGATCTTTTTTCACCTATCAAAACTTGTCCGAATGATATGATATCTATTCCAAGTGAAAGGTTACATAAGCTTTGAAGGGAGACTTAGATCTCCCAAATCGGATATACATGCACCAAGTTATGGCTCCCAAAAGTTATAGGTGTGGGTATTGATAGATGAATTAAGGAGTATGAGTAAAGGGGTGTATTTGTAATCTCAAAAGCAAGCTTCTTCATATGATTTCTTTGCCCAAACCCAAAATCCATAGCCCATGATGCATATACAAAGGATTGAATCCTCAAAATTCTTCCAAATTGTCCCAAATTTCCTTTCCAAAATGATGAAAAACCAAGGAATATACTATTGATATATTTAGGTAGTGATGTGTGTGAACACACTAGGACTGTCAGGGCACTTTTTTCCCTCTCTAAGAGGTTTTTTTCCCCGGCTTGTATATACGCCTATTGCCCTAATGGGCTACTTATCTTTGTACATTCTCTAGTAATATATTCAATATTGTGTGTTGTGCTCCAAGCTTCTTCTTCTTCCTTGTGCTGTTCGCGTGCTTCCGCATACGTCTAACTCCAACAATTGGTATCAGAGCAGGTCGTCGCTTCATCTAGGGCACTGCCAACACTCCTTCGATTGCAGGCTATTTTGTCTTTTTGTGCCAAAGGTATATACCAATTTCTATTCGCCAGTATAAGCATCTCGAAGTCTGCTATAGGTCTAGCATAATTTGTCTCGACAGTTTTGTTCAACTTTTTGAGATACAATCAATTTTCTGCATCAAGGTATTTTAGTCACCGGCCATGGCTGAAAGTAGTGATGTATTCCGTATGTTGACTGTTGAGGATAAGTTGGATGGAACAACTACCCGTTATGGCCTTATATGATGCGACATGTGTCGGTTGCAAAAGGACTGTGGAACATTGTGCAGGGTGTCGAAAAATGTCCTATCACACTTGCAACTGTTACAACTGTAGGTACTGAAGGTGATGCAAAAGGTGTCGAAGATGATGATATTCTGCATATTCCTATTTGTGTTGTGGTTTCTGCTGCATCTACTACAGAGCAGATTTGCTGGGATGGCAGAGATGCCCAAGCACATGCATTGATAGCCTTGTCTGTCAAATGTGCCATTATTCCTCACATTCGCTCTTGCAGAACAACTAAGGATGCTTGGGATACACTTACCACATTGTACCAAGCTAGGAATGAGGCTCGCATTGCTTACCTCCGAAAATAGTTGGAGAGTGAGCACATGAATGAAGGTGATTCTATGGACAGTTTCCTAATGAAGATCAAAGACTTGAAGGAACAATTGATTTTTGCTGATGAGGTTATACCAGATAGCTCACTTGTGCAGACCGTTCTGAATGGTCTTCCTGATTCATATTAGAGTTTTGCTTCTACTCTTCGGTTGATGATGAAAGACAATCCAAATGCCTTATCATTTTGAGGAGTTAGTCTCTGTTCTATTGCAGGGAGATCAGTCTAGGCAGAGCAGGTCCATTATGCGAGTTGCAGATTAAGCTTTCCTAGCTAGTCAGAAGGGCAAAGGAAAATGGAGCTCTTTAACTAGTAAGCAAAAATCTGCTAAGTCTGCATATTCGAAGAACGAAGACAAAGATGATAAGAAATCAGAAAAGCAGAAATTGTTTTGTAAGTACTGTAAAGGGAATGATCATATCATAAAGAACTGTCCAAAACTGGCTGCTAAAGAGGCAAAAAAGAAAGAGGCTGGAATGGTTGTTGCAGAGGCCTCTACACCAAAAACAGAGTCTGCTAATCTTGTGCAAGAAGGAGAATGGGTGTTTACTAGTGTCTGGAGTTTTGACCCATCTTCTCATGAGTAGTGCATGTGTGCAGTAGAATCAGATGTTTGGTATTTTGACAGTGGGGCAACCAAACATATTACCTCGTAGCGCAACTTCTTCTCTTCAGTCGAGCCTGCCCCTAGAGGGAATACTGCTACATGTGCCAAAATCTCCTCTTATCCTGTTATGGGAGTTGGTAAGATCATTTTGACTACTGCTGATGATAGTTCTTTCACTTTGTTAGATGCTTTATTTGTGACATGGATCAAGAAGAACCTGTTATCAGTTTTTGCATTAGCAAAGATTGGCTTGGTTGTGAAATTTGTTGATGACAGGTGTACAGTTCATGATTTGTCAAATGGCGATGTGATTATTGCTTCTGACATTTTATGTCGTGGTCTATATAAGCTCATAGACTATGAAAAATCTGTAAATGATTTGGCATGTGCAATAAATGATTCTCAGGCTATGTAAGATGCAAAGCTTTGGCATGCACGCTTTGGTCATCTGAATTTTGCTAGTTTGCTACGCCGGTAGAAATATGAAATGGTGTCCTCTTTGCCCAAACTTGAGGCACCTGGAAAACATGTTTGTGAAGGCTGTATTTTGGGCAAAATGCAACGTTTGTCCTTTCCAAAAGATGGTTCAGTTCGGGCTACTCAGAAATTGCAGCTTGTGCATAGTGATGTCTGTGGTCCTATGCAGACACCTTCTTTTGGGAATTATCTTTACTTCGTGACTTTCATTGATGATTTTTTCAGGCATGCATGGGTATATCCATTGAAGGCAAAGTCCGAAGTGTTCATGTGCTTCAAACCGTTTTTGATTTTGGCTGAAAATCTGTCAGCATGTAAAATGGGCACCCTCCGTTCTGATCGAGGGGGGGAATATATGTCTTCTAATTTTAATGCATTTCTGGATGAACGTGGGATAAAACACCAGTGTACAGTGTCGTATACACCTCAATAGAATGGAGTTGTTGAACAAAAGAATAGGTCACTCATGGAGATGACGAGGTGTATGGTCAAGAGTTAGGCTTTACCACATAGTTTCTGGCTTGAGGTTGTCATATGTGTAGCATATGTACTGAACATGTGTCCCACTAAAGCGCTGCAGCTTATCACTTGAGGCTTGGCATGACCGCAAGCCATCTGTATGTAAATCTGATGGTAGTGATCTCCCTTGGGGTAAAACAATCCAAGTAGTTGGGTACCACTCAAGTAGCGAAAGATGCGCTTAACCACCTACCAATGCTTGACACATGGGCAATGCATAAACTTGCTTATATGTGAGACAACAAACTGAATATCTGGTTGAGTAATACATAAGTAAATCAAGCATCCAACAACTTGTTGATAGAGAACAACATCAAATGCATCTCCAACATCATGAAGACTCAATAGTAAACCTATTTCCATAAGAGTGGCAATAGGTTTGCAGAGTTCAAGGCCAAAACATTGCAATAATGTGTCAATATATTTTGTTTGGCACAAAGCTATTACATCATCAACTTGAATAAACTGAAGGCCCAAATAATGATGAAAATGCCCCAAATCTGATATCTCAAATTGTTGGAGTTTGAGGTCTATGGAAGCACAAAAATAGCACAAGGAAGAAGAAGAAGCTTGGAGCACAGCACTCAATACTGAATGTATTACCAAGAGAATGTACAAAGATAAGTAGCCCATTAGGGCAATAGGCATATATACAAGCCAGGTGCAAGAAATTAGGAATTACGACCACCACGTGCTAAAGAGATCTCTCCTCCAAACCTTATGCCTGTATATATAGCTGCTTGAATTAATGAGAACCACAAATGTAACTAAAGTCCACAAGTGCATGTGCAATCTCATCCACTCCTTTCATATCTTCCACTAGAGTCTACTAGTGGTTGGAGTGATCTCGACCATTGCTTTAGTACCTTTCACTAGAGTCCACTAGTTGTTGGTGTACTTGCCACTCGAGTTAAATCCCACTGGACTCAAGTTAACTCATGTTAACTTGAGTTCTAGAGCTCTTTGGGCAAAACTCTCTCTCCATGCTTCCGATGGGGATTGAACCCAAGACCTCACCCTTCACAACCTTGAGACTTAACCAATAGGCGAAGTGGATCACTTGTTTAAGAGAGCACATGGACTTATGGTTAAGTCTAGTCTTGAGATCTTTGGCCATACACATGAGTGACCAAATGGTGTCCGATTTTAGATATGTCTGAACCAGCCGGACCCTTAGATCATAGACTTACTTTATTATGTTCTTCCCCCCTTGGAAAATATTTTCTTGCTAAAAAATAAAGCTATATATAATAACCATAGGCACCCCCCATGCCTCATGTTCTTAAACCAGAAGAACATGGTCATGTTCTAAAACTAGAAGAACATGATTCATCTACGTGGTGGGATCCCTGCCCAAATGATTCAAAACACTTTCTGGCTTTGCACTTTGAGAAAATGGTCAAAGTACAAAGTAGTGAATGAATTATAGGGGTGGATCTAAAAATATCCCCAACCACTTCATTGTTTCTTGATGTGCGATTTGTTGATATATTTAGGAATTGATGTGTGTGAACACACTAGGACCGTCGGGGCACTTTTTTCCCTCTTTAGGAGGTTTTTTTCCCCCGGCTTGTATATATGCCTATTGCCCTCATGGGCTACTTATCTTTGTACATTCTCTAGTAATACATTCAGTATTGTGTGTTGTGCTCCAAGCTTCTTCTTCTTCTTCCTTGTGCTGTTCGCATGCTTCCACAGACGTCTAACTCCAACAATTAGTATCAGAGCACATCGTCGCCTCATCTAGGGTGCCGTCGATACTCCTCTGTTTGCAGTCTCAGAATCGCACGAATTTTGGTGAGCATACTCAACGTGTTTTCGTGATTTAAGCTCATTTCGACCTCTGAATGCACTATTACAACACTTGTGCAGGCTATTTCATCTTTTTGTGCCAAAGGTATATACCAGTTTCTGTTCGCCAGTATAAGCATCTGGAATTCTGCTACAGGTCTAGCAGAATTTGTTTGGGCAGTTCTGTTCAACTTTTGAGATACAATCAATTTTTTGCATCAAGGTATTTTAGTCACTGGCCATGGCTGAAAGCAGTGATGTATTCCGTATGTTGGCTGTTGAGGATAAGTTGGATGGTGTTGAGGCTTCACTCACTAATTAGGCATGGATTTATGAAGACATATGAAGGAAGGAAGAAGGAAAGGAGAAGTGAAGAAAAATCATACAGAAAATTAAGCCTAAGTGAAGGGACAATTTCACTATTGTAAATTAGTGCAAATTAGAGTCTAGTTTTTCATTTTGATCTTCAGAACTTACGAGTTCAAGTCTAGGAGAATGTAAACCATAGGTATATAAGTTAATTTGAGACAAAAACATGTAAGAGAGAACTCAATTTTGTAATCTGAGTGAGTAGAGAAAAGTCGTGTCTTTTCTGAGAGAGATGTTGAGGAAAAACTTCTGAGTCAGAGAGAGTTTTCCATGGCTATGAGCAAAATTAGGCCAAGCCAATTTGTACACATCTTCTCTGATATACAACATATGTTTGTGTAGAAGGATTGAGTTTAATTTCTCTTGTACATTGAGTTCTAAGTCATTTCATATGACTGTGTAAGGTAGTTGACAATTACGACTTTTCTGGCGCACATTTGCCTGAACTTCTTAAGATCAGATCTCGAAGTATACTATAAAGTTTTCAGTAAGTGATAGCTCATTTTAAAGCTACTGTCCTCAACTACATTTGGTCAAAAGATCTTTAAGAAACGGGACGCATACTCAGAGAAATCAGCTTAACAGTGAACGTATGTCAAATCGATGAAGGTAATTTTCAGTTTTCAGACATAGTGGAAAGTTTGGTGCAAAATCAGAAGATTTTGAAGTTATTACTTGAAAGTTTTGCTTGTTATGTGTTGCTTAACATTAGCAAGAACTTCTCTTAGTAAATGATCAAAGGAATTTGCAAAGATCAAGTTGATACAGGTCAGATTGAAGGTTTAAAGAAAAGGCGCAGATTTCTGTGAAGTGAAATTTTGATTTTCACTAAATTCAGAGATGAAGATTCACATTGTGAGTATTGCTAAGCTAATGGTGGTTATGGAGGTTTTCTAATACCACATTAGTTTAGTTCTTGTGGTGTTTTACACACCAACAAGTGGTATCAGAGCAGATAAGGTCCTCGAGAGTAAAAGGAGAGCAGATTCAAGAAGAAGTGAAGAGTTCTTTATCAAAAAAGGTGGAAGCTGAGGTGTTCATTTGACAAACAAAAGTCATCAGAAGATTATTTTGAAGTTACTCTCAAGGGTAAAGGTCTACAAAACGTATCATTCTTTAACTTTATACTTACAGGTTGAAGCAGAAGCAAGGATACTATGGTAGATCATGTGTCCATTGACAAATTGGACAGAGATAACTATCCTGCTTGGGTAATGAGGATGGAGGCCTTACTTATGAGTAAGGAACTAATGGTATATGTGACAGGTGAAGAAGAAAAGCCTAAATTTGAAGATGAGAGTCATCCAAGAAAGGAAGAGCTAGAAGCTTTGAAGGTATGGCAGAAAAGAGATGCAAGTGCAAGAGCCTATATATATAATACTATTACAGATCATTTGTTGCCACATATCAGAGGTTTAGAAACAGCTGAAGACATTTGGAATGCTTTGGAGGATCACTTCCAAAACACTACTAAAGCTAGGAAAGCTAGCCTATGGTTAGAGTTTACCACATTCAAGAAAAAACAAAATCAGAGCATTAGTGATTATGTCACTAAGATGAAGGACTTGGCAGATAGCCTTGGATCCATTGATGAGGATATTGAAGATCATAGGTTGATAGCACAATTACTTGCAGGGTTAAGAGGTGATGAAAGATGGAAGCCTTTTGTACTTTCAACATAACTCTCATTAAACCATTAATATGTGCTAGAATTGAATCAATTACTTGGATTGATGCTCACATTTGAGCAAGACTTGAAGTCAGATGGAGACAAAGGTCAAAGTTCTGCAATGTACATGAAGAACAAGAAGAAAGGAGATAAAGGCAAGGCAAAGGATGAAGAAGAGTCAACAACTCAAGCAAATTATGCAAGAGGAAGAGGTATTGGCAGAGGTAAAGGTCGAGGAAATGGAAGAGGTAGAGGTAATCAGAACAATAACAAGAAGACATGTTGGATTTGTGGATTGAGCAATCATCTAGCATATGATTGTTGGCATAATCAACAAGGATCAAGCCAAAATCAAAGCAACAATGGCAGAGGAAGAGGTGGAAGGTTTCAGAATCAATTTCAAAGAGGAAGACAGAATTCAAGAGGAAATTATGGTAGAGGTGGTGGAAGAAATTGGAATCAGAATCAGTCTTACAATACCACATATTACAATTATGCAAATGATACACAGAATGACATTCATACAACATTGATGATGAATTCAATAAGTTCATCAGAGAAGGAGGATCTCAAGGTATTTTATATTGACTCTGGTTGTTCAAATCATTTGTCAGGTAATATAGAATTATTGTCAGAATTGGAAGAAGGCAATTCAAGTCATACAGTACAAACAGGTGATAATACAAAACATAGTGTGCATTCAATTGGAAAAGTGAAGTGCAGGAGTGGAGCTGATTTGTTAACAAATGTTTTGTATGTTCCAACAATACCAAAGAATCTGATTAGTGTTGGACAAATAGTGGAAAAAGGGTTTCAAGTCAGATTTACAAATGAAGGAGTATTTGTTGAAGATTCAGAGGATGGATATAATCCCATTGTTTGTGGTAAGAAGGAAGGTAGACTTTTTACTCTCAAAGTGCAAGGAAATGTTGGTCAAGCCCTAATCACACATGGTGATGAAGTAATTACAGAGTTAGATCTTTGGCATAAGAGATTGGGACACTTCAATGAAAGAGGAATCAAAACTATGGTGGAGAACCAATCTGTATTGGGGCTAC
The DNA here is from genome assembly GCA_020310875.1 of Ceratopteris richardii. Taxonomy (NCBI): domain Eukaryota; kingdom Viridiplantae; phylum Streptophyta; class Polypodiopsida; order Polypodiales; family Pteridaceae; genus Ceratopteris; species Ceratopteris richardii. The sequence goes on from CM035423.1 coordinate 91,398,986, forward strand.
CAAATGTGAAGAATCAACATATGATATACAAGTGTGAAGTTTGTCAGATGGGAAAAGCACATAGACTACCATTTCAGAAGAAAGGTTTCAAGCATGATGGTTTGCTTGAACTCATACATACAGATGTATGGGGACCAACAAAAGAAGGATCAAATAAATGGATCTAGGTATTATGTTTTGTTTATTGATGATGCTACAAGGTGGATAACCCTTTATGTTCTAAAAGAAAGATCAGAAGTATTTGGAGCCTTCAAACATTTTCATGCTTATGCAGAAAGAGTTACAGGTCAAAAACTCAAGAGGTTAAGGTCTGATGGAGGGGGAGAATACTTCTCCCAAGAGTTTAATGACTATCTTTGGAATGCAGGTATCAAGAGAGAGATAACTTGCAGGTATACACCTCAACATAATGGGGTGGCAGAAAGGAGAAATAGAACATTGGTTGAATTTGCAAGAGCAATGTTAAAAGAAAAGAATTGCCCTAATTATCTTTGGGCTGAGGCTGTAAATACAGCTACATATCTTGTGAATAGGCTACAATGTGGAGCTTTGAATGGTATGACCCCTTATGAAGCTTGGTGGGGTAAGAAACCAACACTTGATCATTGTAAAGTGTTTGGGTCAATTGCCTATGCTTATGTGCCATCACAACTCAGACATAAGCTTGAACCAAAGGCAAAAAAATATGTGTTTATTGGGTATGATGAAAAGCAAATGGGTTATAGGCTATGGAGTCCTTTAACTAAACATTTTATTGTTTCCAGAGATGTGACTTTTGATGAACAGAAGAGTTGGTATGCAGATAAAGATTGTGACCTTGAAACATTCGAAGAAGAGATCAGAAGGAATGCAAAAGGTAAATCACATATGCAGATAGATGGAGATGAAGAACATATGCAAGCAAGCACATCAAGAGTTGGATCATATAGAAGAAATGAAAATGGACCAATATTTGATGAAGAAGTACACCCAGATATACATGAAGAGTGTGAACCAAGAAGATCAACCAGAATGAGGAAGCAACCTACAAGGTATTCCTATGATACTTCTTACTTGACTCAGAAAAATTATGCTTACATGGTTAAGGAAGTTGAAGAACCTCAAAGCTATGATGAAGCAAAGGGTAAGAGACAATGGGAAGAAGCAATGAAGGAAGAGTTTGATGCACTTGAAGAAAATAAAACTTGGGAACTTGTTCCAAAGCCTAATGGTAAGAAAGTGATTGGAAATAAATGGGTTTACAAAGTTAAAAGGCATGCAGATGGAACTATAGCCAGATACAAAGCCAGATTGGTGGTTAAAGGCTATGCTCAAACTTTTGGCATAGATTATGATGAGACATTCAGTCCTGTGGCAAAGATGTCAACCATAAGGACAATCATTGCCATTGCAGCATCAAAAGGATGGACATTGAGTCAATTGGATATTAAGAATGCATTTTTGAATGTATATATATCAGATGAGGTTTACATGGAGCAACCTCAAGGGTTTGCAGATCATAAGACCAAATTATGTTTGCAGGTTGAGAAGAGCACTTTATGGTTTGAAGCAAGCTCCAAGAGCTTGGAATTATAGACTTGTAAAGTATCTTAATGATCTTGGATATCAAAGTTCAAAGGCAGATGCAAGTTTACTTATCAAAAGAACAGATGAAGGTCAAAGAGTTCTTAGATATATCAAAGGGACTTTGAAAGAAGGATTGTATTATCCTTTTACATCAGATATAAGATTGAGAGCCTATAGTGATTCAGATTGGGCAAGAAGTCAGGATGATAGAAGATCTACTCATGGTTACATGATATACATTGGAGATAAACTTGTGAGTTGGTGTTCAAAGAAACAACATACAGTGGCTTTATCATCAACAGAAGCTGAATACAAAGGACTTGTGGAAGCAGCAAAAGAAGTAATATGGATGCAGACATTATTCAAAAGCTTGGGAATTGATCAAGGTATACCTATTATTCATGGAGATAATATGAGCTCATTATATCTTGCAGCAAATCCTGTATTTCATGCAAGGACAAAGCACATAGAAATACAGTATCATTTTCTCAGAGAAAAGGTAATGGAGAAAGAGATTGAAGTGGTGTACACTTCTACAAAAGATCAGATTGCAGATATTATGACAAAAAGCTTGGATGGAGTGAAGACAAGTAGGTTCAAGGAGATGGCAGGAATAAAAGAAAAGAAGACTATGTGAAGAAGTCAAAGTATGCTAATTAGTGATTGAGGGGGAGCTGTTGAGGCTTCGCTCACTAATTAGGCATGGATTTATGAAGACATATGAAGGAAGGAAGAAGGAAAGGAGAAGTGAAGAAAAATCATACAGAAAATTAAGCCTAAGTGAAGGGACAATTTCACTATTGTAAATTAGTGCAAATTAGAGTCTAGTTTTTCATTTTGATCTTCAGAACTTACGAGTTCAAGTCTAGGAGAATGTAAACCATAGGTATATAAGTTAATTTGAGACAAAAACATGTAAGAGAGAACTCAATTTTGTAATCTGAGTGAGTAGAGAAAAGTCGTGTCTTTTCTGAGAGAGATGTTGAGGAAAAACTTCTGAGTCTGAGAGAGTTTTCCATGGCTATGAGCAAAATTAGGCCAAGCCAATTTGTACACATCTTCTCTGATATACAACATATGTTTGTGTAGAAGGATTGAGTTTAATTTCTCTTGTACATTGAGTTCTAAGTCATTTCATATGACTGTGTAAGGTAGTTGACAGTTACGACTTTTCTGGCGCACATTTGCTTGAACTTCTTAAGATCAGATCTCGAAGTATATTGTAAAGTTTTCAGTAAGTGATAGCTCATTTTAAAGCTACTGTCCTCAGCTACATTTGGTCAAAAGATCTTTAAGAAACGGGACGCATACTCAGAGAAATCAGCTTAACAGTGAAGATATGTCAAATCGATGAAGGTAATTTTCAGTTTTCAGACATAGTGGAAAGTTTGGTGCAAAATCAGAAGATTTTGAAGTTATTACTTGAAAGTTTTGCTTGTTATGTGTTGCTTAACATTAGCAAGAACTTCTCTTAGTAAATGATCAAAGGAATTTGCAAAGACCAAGTTGATACAGGTCAGATTGAAGGTTTAAAGAAAAGGCGCAGATTTCTGTGAAGTGAAATTTTGATTTTCACTAAATTCAGAGATGAAGATTCACATTGTGAGTATTGCTAAGCTAATGGTGGTTATGGAGGTCTTCTAATACCACATTAGTTTAGTTCTTGTGGTGTTTTACACACCAACAGATGGTACCAACTACCCATTATGGGTTTATATGATGCTACATGTGTTGGTTGCAAAAGGACTGTGGAACATTGTGTAGGGTGTCGAAAAACATCCTACCACGCCTGCAACTGTTACAGCTACAGGTATTGAAGCTGATGCAGAAGGTGTTGAAGATGGTGATATTCTACATATTCCTATTCGTGTTGCGGTTTCTACTGCACCTACTGTAGAGCAGATTCACTGGGATGGCAGAGATGGCCACATGCATTGATAGCTCTGTCTGTCAAACGTGCCATTATTCCTCACATTCGCTCTTGCAGAACAGCTAAGGATGCTTGGGATACACTTACCACATTTTACCAAGCTATGAATGAGGCTCGTGTTGCTTACCTCCGAAAACAGTTGGAGAGTGAGCACATGAATGAAGGTGATTCTATGGATAGTTTCCTAATGAAGATCAAAGACTTGAAGGAACAGTTGATTTCTGCTGACGAGGTTACACCAGATAGCTCACTTGTGCATACCGTTCTAAATGGTCTTCTTGATTCATATCAGAGTTTTGCTTCTACTCTTTGGTTGATGATGAAAGGCAGTCCAAATGCCTTATCAATTTAGGAGTTAGTCTCTATTCTGTTGCAGGAAGATCAACCCAGGCAGAACAGGTCCATTAGATGTATGTTGCAACCATGATGAGCTACAAGTGCATAGATGCTACGAAAAGTAGTCAGTTTGCATGTAGGAGCAAAGGTCTCATCAAAACAAATGCCTCTTTTTTAGCTGCAAAAAGCCTAGCCTTATACCTGTCAACTCTTCCATCAGGCTCAAACTTCAGCTTGTATACCCACTTAGTGCCAATGGCCTTCTTGCTTGGAGGCAAATCACATAAAGACCAGGTACGATTTTTCATAATAGCATCATATTCTGATTGCATAGCAGTGATCCAATTTTCTAAATTTTGTGCTTCATCAAACAAATCTGGCTTATTCTCATCACAAAGACTAGGGCATCCATAGCATAGCAATCTGATGGAAAAGAAGCACTATGAGAGCCTAAACAAGTATGATATGATAGAGGTGCATCTAATTTGCTATCTTGCAAATTTTGCACCAGCCATTTAGGCATAGTCTTTGCCTCCTCTATATTATTTCTCTCATCAACAAGTGCATCATTTAAATCTACATAAGAAATGGAATAATTTGCATCATCACATGAAACCTGTAAAGGGTGAGAAATTGCCTCATTTGGACCAAAACTAGATTGTCCACCGATAAACAGAGGCAGCAAAGTATCACACATATCTTTGGAGCTAACTGATGTCTCATTAGTACATGAAAGTAATGGTTGAATAACATCTTCAACAAAAATAACATCATGGCTAACCAAAATAAATTTAATCTATGGATGATATAGATGATAGCCTTCGCTTTCAGAACTCTACCCAACAAAAATACATTTCACTGATTTATCATCCAATTTCTTGCATTGTTGTTTTGGTACTAATGCATATGCCAGACAACCAAAAACATGCAGATGAGCAATAGATGGCTTGCAAACATGCCAAGACTCATATGCAGTGATAGAGTGTAGTGCTTTAGTGGGACACTTGTTAAGTACATGTGCTGCACACATAACAACCTCAAGCCAAAAACTATGTGGTAAAGCCTCACTATTGATCATATGCCTTGCCATCTCCATGAGTGACTGTTGATACAAGGGTTGCCCATAATTTCCTCATGCAATGGCACCCTCTAGCCCTCATCAAAATCCCTTTTATCTTGTATTTAGGAGATGTCCATATGAACACTCTCCTAAGCCCGTTTTTGATATTTCCCTTAGGCTATGGTTTTGAAGCCTCTCAAATAAAGTATCTTTTTGACACACATGTACAAAAACCCACGTAGAAGTTTTCCCACACCTTCATTTCTTTAGAATGGTTGTTAGAGAATATCTACAAAGATTTAGAGAGATATGAGCATGTGCTCCTTTTTGACTAGTCGAAAAGAGCACATGGGAGAATGTGCTTAGCCTATAAATATAGGTTCATTTCTTGTAAGCAGGGGTCCCTTGGCCATGGCCTTGGCCTCCATTTTGGTAATGGAAGAAGGTGTCATTTGCTTTCATCTAAATCCTTGTGTGCAATGGCGTTGGTCTTGGTGTATGGATTTGCATGTGTGTGTGCATGGTTGGGAGGATGTTCCCCTTGCTCCTTGTGATATTGGCCATTGTTGCCATTGCTCCATGAGCATGGGTGAATCTCTCCTCTCATTCTTTGCCCCAACTTGGAGAAGCTTCTCACTTCCATGTGAGGCGGTTAGGGTCTATTGCTCCCCTTTTCTCAACAATTTGGTGCCGTTGCCGGGGATGTCGGCCTTTAGCCGTTGGTTTTTCCAAGTTTGCGTGTCCATACTTCGTGAGATGCACCTTGACACTTGGAGGAGGATGAATATGTGTGGCCTTCGGTTGGCCTAGGGTACCTCTCTTCTTTTAATTTTTGAGTAGTTCATTTTTTGTTTGTTGCATAAAAAACACCCCCTAACCCTCTTCTCGCTCTCTCTCTCTCTCTCTCTCTTTCTCTCTCATATACACACTCCCACACATTCACACAATGGGCATCACTATCCACCTCTATCACCTCTGTTGTAGTGATTTCCTTGGAAAGTGGGATGGGTAGTGCTTCCTCTCTTTTCCTTCCCTCTCTTCATTTTTAGTGAAAAACAAAATATTGGAGTTTTTTTATTACCCACGAGTTGGCTTTCTCCTTCACGCATATGATAAATTGTTGGCTTGATAAATCGTTGAAGGCCTTTATTACTTCCCTCTCTTTTTTGTGTATGTGCTGGAGTGTAACGCATGGGGCGTGGGTGGGTGATAACCTCTCTCTCCATTGATTGGACTGCCTTAATTCATGTGATCATAGGAACATACGTTAGGTGAGAGAAGTTAACTCACCACTTGCGCTCTCTCTCTCTCTCTCTCTCTCTCTCTCTCTCTCCCTCTTCCTATCTCATGCCCAGGTCGTCTCCACTTTCTATTCATGTTGGAGGGGTGGAGCTTCGTGCGAGCTCCCCCATTTCTATAGAGTTCCCATGGCGGAGTTGAGCTTGCTCCCCCAATATGTCTGTTCTCTGTAAGGTGCTCAAGCCACCCATGCTCTGGGTTAGTCGATGCAACGTCTGCTCCTCTTCGTTCATCCTTATTGCCCATGGTCTGTCGAAACTGTGATCTTGGATGGCTGCTATCTGAGGGTTCCTCGGTTCTGGCCTACCATCTGTCTTCTTCTTTGTGGGCAGTTTTGTGTGGCCATGCCTGTACACCTTCCTTCTTGGCCCCGTTTGGTGTCGGAATCGCTTCCCCCATGTGGCTCCATCCTTACTTCGGCTAAGTCCTGCCCTGACTGTGTCAGACGAAGGTGCCAAGTTGTGTGTCCCTCTGCCTTTTCGAGGCCGTCAGCTCTCATGTTGGGGGGATTCTCTACGTCATGCACCTATTTATCAGGAAGATATTCCACCTGTATTCAATATGTATATGGACTCTTGTTTGGTTTCCTTTCCTGTATCTTTTCTCTGCTAGTTTCGGCCAAGCGCTACAATGAAAACGGATGATATTGTTGATTTGATGATGATCTCTTGCCTCAATTGCAATCGGGGGGAGCAGTCCTCGCTGATCATGGCCATGAAGGTTGATTTTTGTTGATATCTGTTTAGAATGGAATTCTATCACAGATTTGTAGTCATTGTAGGTGATCTTTGAGATCCCAGTAAAGGTCTCATTTCAACGCAGAAAAGGTGTCTTTTGAAGATGTTTGTGTGCTCGTTCTGTAACACCTCTGTAAAAACTCACCACTACAGTAGCTTTCCTTGTTGCGGTCCATTGAGACATGCAAACTTCTTTTTGTGGTGTTAAGTTTATTACAAGAACTTTTGCTTTTCAATGAAGGAACATGTTTTAAGGTTTTGCATATCTACCCCAGTCGACCATACTCAGTTCGCAATATGCTTGTCCATGGTCCTATGTCCTTCGTCTTGTTTTACCATGCTTTGTTGAAATCTTTTCTTCAAGGGGATATCCGGAGGACCACTGGGATCTCAGCACTATGTGATCATTTTAAATAACTAAACACTATTGTATACCTCACGAAATAAATATGGACTCGTCATGGATGTTCTTGCTTGGAATGTTTTCTAGTTTCTTCTTCTAGTCAGTCCTTGGTGCTTGCATTGATGTCATCATACACTCCTTTCAATTCCCCCTTAAGGATCCCTTTCTTGAAATCATAAGCGGATTACCATGTTGACATGAGACGTGCAAGCTCGGTCGAGCATCCATTTTGTTTGTTGAAGATGTACATTTATGAGGTGGTTTACATGCTTTCTAATGTTTCTAGACAAATGCTTTTGAGGTTTATGAGTTCTTCGTACTGGATACTCTGTTATTGATAACCAGGATTTGAAAACAATAATCTTCTTCTCAAGAGTCTCAACTCTATATCGATGGGCTTTGCGATCCCTCTCTTGTTGCTTGAGCAAGGTATGAAGAAGGTACGTAATCAATATGTGCTTGAATACAATATCATCCACAGATCAGGGACTCTTCCGTTTATGATGACTCTCCCATATTGCATACAGTTTGCATATATAATTACTCTCCTTCTAACACGCAGAACAATGCATCATTTGTTTGAGGTGTGCATCAATTTCTTGTTCTAGAATCCGAAAATGGACTTATAGCTGTCATAAATACTATGATGGTTACTATTCATATCTTGGTATCCCAAACTTGTGGTGGGAAAGTGTGTAACTATATTACTCTGATCTAATGAGGTTTGCTCATGGTTCTACATGTCAAATTTTTTGCACAAATGTAATTTTAAAAGATGGTATGCTTCTGACAAAACAATAGAATTTTCAATACCTTTGTTGTCTAATCTAAGCTACAGGTTTGCCCTTTGTCCAACACATGGAACATGGTGTCAACTCTTCAAAATTCTTGTAGGGTAAGGGTTGCTCTTCTAAAAATATTGGATGAGTTTTTGAGGTTGCTCACAGGTTCGGGTACATGGATATTGGTTTTTGATTGACCCACATGAGAATGGTTCGGAACTCCCAACTACACATGAAAGGTATCTACAGTAAGTCGATACGTGGTTAATCTTGTAGAAATCTGTAGGATTGGGGGCTTGGGAATTGCACATTTTCCTCTCTTTTGTGGTTTTGATGATCTGCCCCCATGTTTTATCACAGTCATAGGAATGCTTCACCTTTTAGAGCACTCACCCGTCATGCCTTCAATATATAAATCAAACCATCTACTCTTTTGCTACTCCTTGCAATCAGAAACTATATAGGGTAGGCCAATCAGGATGCACACGTACAGATACTCAAAGCATTAATGAATCAATTGACATTGATCTTAGTTTATGACTAGTGTCTACTTGTTGGTGATGTGCCATTTGCATGTATCCTCACTTTGTGACACAAGCAGTGAGAAAACTTCTACCGCATGATACTCTCTCTATGTCTCATTATGATCAAGTATGCCCATCGGCTTGAGATGCCCATGCATTTTATGGTTACATGTTTTGTGAGTTCTTGGGCAGCTTGTGCTCCAGCTCATTGTTTGCCAAAACAACTTGAGGTCCGTTGACATTAAACCAGGGTAGAATGGGCATAATGTGCTAGTTGATAGATGTCTATTGATTAACCTGTATATGTAGTTACATGCCTGTTATATTGTTCTCTCTGGCTTGATATAATCACTTGTGCTTTTTATACTTGATGTATCATTTGGTAAGAAGGTTGTGATGGCTAGAGGATAGTGAAAGGGTCTATACCTCTTACCATCAATTGGGGGCCAGGGCTGTGATCAATGCTATACAGATTGAATGACCTTTTTAGGTACATTGTAGGTGCACAAGGACATGGGTTGTAACAAGTTATTACTAGTTTTATTGTGCTTGTCATTGATAGGGTTTTTGTTGAGTGAACGTGGTTGGCTGCACACTATGAAAAGAACGTTGTGTTTGCAAAGATTGAGGAAAGGAATGCACATTTATTTTTCGATATGATTACACATTGTTTGTGTGACAACTCACTTGGTTCCTCCCATTGCCCCTATGTTCATAAGCAATTAAAACACACCAAATTAATGAGAATGTTTGTCGCATATGTATGCACAATCAATAGTCTGCATCTGCTAGGTTTTCCTTGAAAATTGTCACACATGCACCATGTATTATGTTTGCAATACACTTTTAAGATGAAGGATCGCTTTGTGACAACTTGCAAATACTAAAGATTCATTTTGGTCTCCTGTCTGCTTGAAGATTAATTGGCTTTACTTTTGTTGACTGCCCATGATTGTGAGATTGCAACTCTCTTTGCTACGTGGAACTTGTCACATATAAGTCCCAATATAGTCACTCTCCATGAACAAAATAATGTCTTCTCTCATGACCCTCCAAGTTAGATTGAGATGACTACTCACTTTTGGGTTTTGCAATTGAAAGTATTCATGACTATGACTAGAGGTTTTTCTAGGTTTGGATGTCCAAAATTGGAGCTTTCCCCTTGGGGACAACTTAATTCTTGGTGATCAAGAATCCCTGAATGCACTTCATGGCTTGGTGGGAAGGTTCAAGTATCTATTCTCTTGAAGAGCATGTGCATTTGTTGTCTTTTGCAGGTCATGGACTCTGGACTTTCATCTATGAGCAAAGTATGACCTTCACTATGGTATTGTGCAAAGGGGAAAATCGGATGCATATGTTAATGACAGGCTTTGCAATGCTCTTTAATTTGCTTGATGTTTGTTTCAAGTACCATTCGTGCTTTTTGATAACTCTTGGAGTTGCAAGTTTTGAAGCCTCACCTAGGAGTGATGCACATGTTGGTTTGAAGATTACTAACTCCTTTAACCACCTCATATCTGTGCATTTATCAGATACTTGATCTTTTGCTTGATGGAAAGCCTGCAAGTTTAAAGGAAAGAGGATGGTGCTTCTTGAGCTTATGAAATTTCTATTGCATGCTGGTACAAAAGTCACAATGGTACAAAAGTCACAATTGCTTATATGTTTGTGTGGTACAAAAGTCACAATGGTATGAATGCTGCTTGATGTTCTGTGTCCATTGACCCACTAACAAAAATCGGGTTCAAGATTGCACAAACTCTTGCTACATGCTAATCCATCTCTTGGCTCTACTCTTTATTAATGCATGTAGCGGATCCTAGTACAATTCTTGGGTTTAATGCATAATACTTCAAAATGTTCTTAATGATGTGAGCATGTATTCTTTAAGGGATATTTGCAAGAGAACATGCACATAGGGGGTGAAATTCTTGGACCTGAACTAAATTAAGTGTGAAGTCATAAATGAGTGATTGTTTTTTGCTAGGGAAGTAACTCTCTAGTTCCACATTTCTCATTTAAGTCTTAAATTCATTGGAGGCCAACACACTTAAAACTTCAGCATTGATCCTTCTTACCTCCTATGGATGTTTTGCTACTATGCTTTGCAGGAATAGTGTTGGATAAGTTGTTTGAATCTCATGAATGCTTGCAAAATGATAGGACTCATAATGTTGCACTATTGTCTATTCATTTTATGAGCACATAACACTCATGTTAAATTGCAAGCTTGATTAACTAAGAGCATAGTGTAAATGAGGGCAGGAACATAAGTTAATCATGATACCACATTCATCTCATGCTAGACAATGCCATACATCACACTCACTTGGAGATAACAGCTTTTGGCATCATTTTTTGGATTGCAGAGATAAGAAGATTTTCAGGATCTCTTCTCATTAGAAGAGCAAGTCCTAAGTGAAAGATGTTCCTGAAGTGGAAAACTAAACATGGAATCATATTTTGTGGCTGCTTCTTTTCAAATTCAGTCTACTTGTTGTGTATGTTTAAATTTCAGGTATGGGAGCTTTGAGAGAAGGCACATTGGATGGAGGCTGGGCTGACTGCCCCCCAAGGGGATTATGTCGCTCAGCATCATAGGCCTGAAAGACTTGAAGACTTTCAAATTTGGATGGAGGCTGGGCTGACTGCCCCCCAAGGGGATTGTGTCGCTCAACATTGCTGGATTGAAGATTTGAAGGCAGACGGCTTGCTGATTCAAAAGATTTGCAGCACCAAAATTCATATTGGAACTGTTGCATATATGAAGTGTTGAAGACTCCAAACTTGGCCTAGTTTGGCACTATATGTCTCTCATTTCTTAGCTTTGTCGAGGACGAGAAAGTCTAGGAGGAGGAGGGTGTTGATACAAGGGTTGCCCATAATTTCCTCATGCAATGGCACCCTCTAGCCCTCATCAAAATCCCTTTTATCTTGTATTTAGGAGATGTCCATATGAACACTCTCCTAAGCCCGTTTTTGATATTTCCCTTAGGCTATGGTTTTGAAGCCTCTCAAATAAAGTATCTTTTTGACACACATATGCAAAAACCCACGTAGAAGTTTTCCCACACCTTCATTTCTTTAGAATGGTTGGTAGAGAATATCTACAAAGATTTAGAGAGATATGAGCATGTGCTCCTTTTTGACTAGTCAAAAAGAGCACATGGGAGAATGTGCTTAGCCTATAAATATAGGTTCATTTCTTGTAAGCAGGGGTCCCTTGGCCATGGCCTTGGTCTCCATTTTGGTAATGGAAGAAGGTGTCATTTGCTTTCATCTAAATCCTTGTGTGCAATGGCGTTGGTCTTGGTGTATGGATTTGCATGTGTGTGTGCATGGTTGGGAGGATGTTCCCCTTGCTTCTTGTGATGTTGGCCATTGTTGCCATTGCTCCATGAGTGTGGGTGAACCTCTCCTCTCATTCTTTGCCCCAACTTGGAGAAGCTTCTCACTTCCATGTGAGGTGGTTAGGGTCTATTGCTCCCATTTTCTCAACGGTGACCTATTCTTCCTTTCAAAAATATACACCTCCATTCAGTTGAGGTGTATATGGCTTTGTACACTGATGTTTTATCCCACACTCAACCAGAAAAATGCATTAAAATCAAAAGACACTTATTCCTCCCCTCGATCAGAATGGAGGGTGCCCATTTTACATGCTAATAGATTTTTAGCCAAAACTAGAAATTGTTTGAAGCACATAAACACTTTGAACTTTGCTTTCAATGGATATAGCCATGCATGCCTGGAAAAATCATCAATGAAGGTCATAGAAGTAAAGATAATTCTCAAAGGAGGGTGTTTGCATAGGACTACATACATCACTGAGAACAAGCATCAATTTTTTAGTGGCTCAAATTGAACCATCTTTTGGGAATGAGGAATGCTTCATTTTTCCCAAAATATAGCCTTCACAAATATGTTTACTAGGTGCCTCAAGTTTGGGCAAAGAGGACACCATTCCAGATTTCTGCAGGCATATCAAACTAACAAAATTCAGATGATCAAAGCATGGATGGCAAAGATTTACATCTGACATAGCGTGAGAATCATGTATTGCAAATGCTGAATCGTTCACATATTTTTCATAGTCTATGAGTTTATACAACCCATGACATAAAATGCCAAAAGTAATAATGACATTGCTATTTGATAGATCACGAACTCTACATCTATCATCAACAATTTTTACAATGAAGCTGATCTTGGCTAATGCTGAAATTGATAACAGATTTTTCTTGATCCCTGACACAAATAAAGCATCCAACAATGTAAAAGAACTACCATCAACACTAGTCAAAATGATAGGATAAGAGGAGTTTTTGGCACATGTGATAGTATTCCCTGTAGGGATAGGCTCAAGTGAAGTGAAGAAGCTACGCTACAAGGTAATATGTTTGGTTGCCCCACTATCAAAGTGTCAAACATCTGAGTCTACTACAAACATACACTGTTCATGTGAAGATGGGTCATAAGTACAAACAATAGTAAATGCCTATTCTTCATTCTACACAAGATTGGCAAACTTTGTTTTGGGTGTAGAGGCCTCTGCAACAACCATTCCAACCTCTTTCTTCTTTGCATCTTTTGTAGCCAGTTTTGGACAACTCTTTATGACATGATTATTTCCTTTACAATATTTGCAAAACAACTTTTGCTTTTCTGTTTTCTTCTCATCTTTGTCATCCTTCTTTGATTGTGCAAAATTAGCAGATTTCTCCTTACTAGTAGAAGAGCTCCATTTACCTTTGCCCTTCTAACTAGCAAGGAAAGCTTGATCTACATGCATAATGGACATGTTTTGCCTAGATTGATCTTCCTCCAATAGAACTGAGACAACTCCTCAAATGTTAAGGCATTTGGATTGCCTTTCATCATCAATCAAAGAGTAGACGCAAACTTTGATACGAATTTGGAAGACCATTCAGAACATCACAAATGAACACGCAAGACTTCATCAGCAGAAATCAACTGCTACTTCAAACCTTTGATCTTTGTCAAAAAATTGTCCTTCAAACTCCTCAAATGTCAAGGCATTTGGATTGCCTTTCATCATCAATCAAAGAGTAGAAGCAAAACTTTGATATGAATTTGGAAGACCATTCAGAACAATCGGTGCAAGTGAACCGTTAGGCAAGACTTCATCAACAGAAATCAACCGCTCCTTCAAACCTTTGATCTTTGTAAAACAAAACTGTCCATGGAATCTCTTTGATTCAAGTGCTCACTCCCCAACTATTTTCAAAGGTAAGCAACATGAGCCTCATTCCTTGCCTTATATAAAGTGTTAAGTGTATCCGCAACATCCTTTGCTATTCTGTAAGAGCCAATTTGAGGAATAATGGCACGTTTGATAGACAAGGCTATCAATGCATGCGCCTGAGCATCTCTACCATCCCAACAAAGTTTCTCTACAATAGACGCAGGAGGAACTGCAGCATGAATAGGAACATGAAGAATATCACCATCTTCAATGCCATCTGCATCACCTTAGTAATTGTAATTGCAAGTGTAATAGGACATTTTTCAACACCTTGCATTATATTCCACAGTCTTTTTGCAACCAATACATATATTCCATAGCCCTTATATGATGCATCATATAAGCCCATAATGGGTAATTGGTACCATCCAACTTATCCTCAACAACCAACATACGGAATACATCACTGCTTTGATCCATGGCCACTAGCTAAAATACCATGATGCTGAAAAATAAATGTGTCTCAAAAAGTTGAACAGAATTACCTTGTTAAGTTCTGCTAAATCCATAGTAGACTTTGAGGTCCTTATAATGGTGAACCAAAACCTGTACATATCTTTGGCACCAAAAGATGAAATTGCCTACACAAGCCATGAGTATGCTCACCAAATTTCGCATGATTTTGAAACTGTGATCAGAGGGGTGTCAATGATGCCCTCGATGAAGTGGCGACCTGCTCTGATACCAATTCTTGGAGTTTGAGGTCTGCAAAAGAATGCGAACAACACAAGGAAGAAGAAGAAGCTTGGAGCACAACACACAATACTGAATGTATTACCAAGAGAATGTACAAATATATATGACTCGTTAGCTTTATAGGCATACTACAAGCCAAGGGAAAAAAACCTCCCAGAAAAAATTGCCTCGATGGTCCTAGTGTGTTCACTCACATCACTACCTAAATATATCAACATGTGTGGGTTAATGAAGATTGATACGTTATTTTTCACATCCCTCTCAATTGTAAAAGATAACATTCATTTATTCTTTCATTTTCTAGGCCTCAAATTTCATTTTTTTTAGTAATATAATCTTTCTCTTCCTTTTTAATGGTATCCTTTTTTAAGGGTTGTTTGAATCCAAGGCTTTATCTTAAATTTTCTTTCCTTATTTCTTGGATTTCTTTACTTATTTCTTCAATTTGTGAGAGGTATCTTGTTCAAGGCAAAGGATCGAGTACTACTTCTCGTCATAGAAGAAGAGGAAGCACATAAACTACTCAAATTATTTCGTCATGGCAACAATGAAATCAACGTTTGGATTGGGATCAACACTCAAAATCGCTCAGGAGTATGAATGGATGGGTCACAAGCTTTCCTCAAGAATACTTGACTTATAACGATTAGGTGAGACAAGACTGGGGTAGTAGCAGGAATTTATGCTACTAAGAAGAGATAGAAAGCCTACTTTGATACTTATATTAATGACAAAGGATTACGAGTAGGAGATTTGGTGTTAGTTTACACATTGAAACAGCATGCCCACAAATTAGAGAAACGAGGTTACGAACCCATGATCATCAATAGGATATCGAGTAGCGGTGCGGTTCAGCTAGCAACTCTTGAAGGTGAAGTATTGCCTAATTATATTAGCAGATGCCGAGTTAAGTTATATCAGGAATCCTTAACTAGAGACATGCTTACATGACTAACTCTTGCAAAAAAGTGAAAGGAAGAAGAGGAATGAATCAGAGCTAAAGTCCAAGCAGAAGCGTTGGAACACATTAAGCAAATGAGATTACGAAGGAAAGGACTGAGTAGAGAACCTCAATCGGTGGATGCCCTCTGATATGTTGTAGCCATGTGCCAACTTGGAGGAAGAGATGTCCCCAGTATCATTGATAGGAGACCATTCAATAATATCACTCTAGGACAAGAACCCATGTGCACACAATGTAAGGCTTTACTCGACTCCGGTGCAACAACGAATACAATTCGACTCAATCTTTGTAGGGAGCATGAAATTAAGCCTCTTGAAGCCTATCTCATCAGACTAGGTGGATTAGAAACCCCTTGCATAGGCGAGGTTGAGCTACTCGTCTCCATAGAAAACGTGAACTTGATAGTAAAACCATTGGTTTTTCATGACGATGATCTAAAAGAACCTATGATCCTAGGCCAAGAATGGTTATACCATTACTCGGTGAATTTAAATCTTCGCAGAAGTGTGCTTCAATTGGAACTTGTAGGACAATATCATGAACTATCCCTCCAAAGTTGACACAGAGAGGTGTTGGATGTGACAGAAGCCCCCCCAACATTGTGCGAGTCAGCACACCCTACCGAGCACACACAAGAATTACCACCCATCTAGGAGAGGAAATTGGGTAGACAGATAAGAATCCTACAAGTATGGCGGCATAAGGCTTAGTCTTCAGATGAATGTAAACAATCACCACTTTCAGGCAAGATTGCAGTGGATCTCCCTTCTTTTCCAAAATAGTGTGAGAACACGATATCTCACCCTCGACGAGCCACATGGCCACATCATCCACGCACTAATCGGCGCAGCACATCAGAGTGGTTCATTAGACAGTGCACTCAGGCATTCCCTCAATCGAGGTGGATACGCAAAGCGACCATACCCAGTGAGTCAAACACTCCCAATCTTTTGCGTGCCTCTCAATTTGGATCACCAAAAGTTTTACGATACTTGTTAAGGAAGCCCTTACCCAAGTTCGACCCTCAACGAGTTCACATTCTCAAATGCCCAGGTACATACATTCACGTCCCTACTGGTCCCATCACATCAGCACCCCCTGTGGGTTCGTCCACGATTAGCTTGATCAAGGAAGACACTTCCCCTGTATAGACCCTTGGAAAAACCCTCCCCTGTCAACCGGTTCCAACCCCAACCTCCCCTGATGTTGTAGATAGCCCTGAGGTTTGTATTCCTTCCCTCGTTTCTGTTTGGCTCCTATCTCCAGCCCAATTTCGACTACTACTCGCATCCCTCATGTTTCCATTCCACCTATTATGACACCACCCATCATTTCCCTGCCCCCTCACTTCCCCTCATATACCACTAATCTGTTATACTCCTTTACCGTCTCCATGCAGCCACCCTCCTTCTATTCTTCTTTCACATCCTTCCTGCACCCCCGATCTACACCTTTTCCATTGGCAAGACCTTCTCAGGAACTTCTCCCACCAACCCCTTTCTTATGACCACCAAGTACACCACCTCACTCACCTCTCACCACACAATTGCACCCACCAACACGCACCATAACACCTACATCACTCTTTCATATTGCGATCATTGAAGGCACCACTAGCGATATGGACATCTCACTCACCGCTTCACTAGATGCATAGTTACATGCATCCACCACACCACGTAGCACACTTCCCACGTCATCCATTTGCACATCCCTTCCGTCACTTGCCATGGCATCCACCATCCCTACCCCTACTCCCACTCCCAGTGCATTACAAGCCACCCCGCACGTATCATTTCCCGCCCTTGCATCATCATCCTCATCCATTGTTGGTGCTGCTATCCAGCAAATGATATAGTGTCTTCAACAAATTAATGTAGAATATTCATTGCTTGGGCAACAACATTCCGCCCTACAATGGACTACACAGGAATTACAAGTACGCCTAGATGCACTCACCTTGCATAACCAGGACCTTAATATAAGGTATCAAAACTTGGAAATTGAACATCAGAAGCAGCAGGAAACTCAAGTACAGGAACATGTGAAAGAGGTTGAATCACAATTAGATGTTTACTTGATGCGCAATGCCCAACTATCACGCAATATGGCACTTCTTCGCCGCCATCTCAATGTTGCAAAGGAGGAAAATCAATGTCTATAAATACAAAATCGCGAAAATTTTGAAGCCACATTGGACAATCCGGATACGCCCCTTAGCCCGTCTTGCTTTCAAGCTGTTTCCCTTGAGTCAATGTAGATCCTCCTGAAAGACCATGCACGAGTGCTTGAGGACTATGATCGTTTGTAGGAAGAATGCCTCACCCTCAAGGAGACCAATAAAACCTTGTTGCTCAAAGATTCACTAGGATCCAATATTGTACAGGAAGTGACACCACTGGCTCTCTTGGAAGAATTGAATGCATTACGTATGAAAGTACAAGAGTTATAGACTCAGGTATCCAACATGACAGAACCCTCTCGACCAGATTCACCACCCGATCTACCTGAACCGGAGGAAACGATACCTATACCTATCGAGGAAACATTTGAAGAAGAATATGTACCTTTACCTGTTCTTGGTGGTTGCTCATCACCCAAAGGGTAGGAAACATATGAATTACCTCTGCTAGCTTGGTTAAAGACCATCGAAGAATTGGGCAAGATGCACTCTGCACGAGTAGATGCGCAACTACATGCGATGGCAAATCTCGAAGAGGTTATTTTGAAGTTGCCCTATTTTGCTGTTATCGCCCCCCGCAGACATATAATGTCCATTAAATTACAGTATAAGCCATATTTCCTTTTGCTAGAAGAATATAATTTAAAAATTGAGAGCGTTACTTAGAAGCACCCCATGCATGTTATGCAATTCGAGCCTGAAGATGTTCCACCCAAAGCAGAGCGAGGCCACATATATCAACCCACATGGCACGTAGACTTACTACAAAAGTACCTAGAAATGATGCACACGTGGATGCAAGCACCAACACACTTGAAGTAAAATCCATGCTATGGACTGATTCCGCACAGACGTACTTGGAAGGCATTTGCTACTAAGGTTGATAATAATCGTCAATGCAAAGATTGGCTCAATTATCCATATCTCTCACCCCCCACGAATAATACGCTGACCGTTGGCTATATGATGGCCACTATTCGTCATTGGTTACCACGTCTACACAAGATGACTGATATTGCTACTCAAATGACTGTGAAGGTTTTTGAGATGATGCAGATAGTATTCAAAACCTTCCGACGTGTCAAGGCTCCCACTATAAATACACCAGGATTTGAGTATGGGAATTTGGACTTAGTTTATGACATGAGCATGACAACTTCTCTCAAGGTATGCTATGCTTGGCACTGCAGACTGAAATACATGCCCGCCTACTACAAGCAGACATTTGAAGATATGTATACCACCGGCTTTTGGGAATACCACTCAAAAGTGTTTATCAATTGTCCAATGCATTTGCTACACCTGGTTGCCTGTGAATGAATCATGTAATGCACCCACCTCCAGATGAACCCCAGCCCATTGATTAGGAGAAACTCGAATGCGACCTTATATGGGGACTTCACATTAAAGAACATACCTTGGCAACGGACCTGCTCACTAACTATATTACTCATGCGAAATCAGGTTCTGTCAAGGACAACAAAAATGAGGAGGAGGGGAGTGTTCAAGGCAAATGATCGAGTACTGGTTCTCTTCATAGAAGAAGAGGAAGCACATAAACTACTCAAATTATTTCATCATGGCAACAATGATTTTTATCACTAAAACAATGTAATTTATGTACGTATATACAATTATTGCGAGTGCGACTCCATTTTATGCAAGCGGAGGGGTCCTCAAGCTTGATGAGTCTAAGTAGAAAGCTCACACCAATTTTTGTATTTTTTGGAAGCCGTTAGATAGTTCAAATCAGAGGTAGAACCTATTTTTTAACTATATCGTTCACTAGATGTGAAACCGGTCAAACTAGGCAAAAACTATAAATAGAGCTAGAGAGCTCATTTTGAGGTGGTTGTTAGTTTATGATTGAACCTATGATCTAGATTTAGAAGAGATATTGTAACTAATTGATGATGAATATGAGTATGAGTTCTTTCCTTGCCGTCCATTGATCTCCGTCGTGACTTTCCTAGTGTGTGTGTGCATATGTGTGTATGCTCTTTGCATTTCTCACCATCTTCTTCATGCACATCATTCGCTCTTGATCTTCATATCGGCCTAACCTCTCCACAGATTGACAATTACGAGGTGAAGCTCCTCACGTTGGTACTTTCCATTGTGCAAGAGTGACATACCTGAGGAGGAAAATTTGTATCCAAGCTACATTTCCTTTCCATGGTATTTGAAGTGGTGGGATAAAACTCAACATTTTTTATTTGGAGCTCTTGTCTCTTTGTTTTCACTCTCTTGGGTTTTGATTCTTTGAGCTTTTTTGTGCTTTGAAGCTCTTTTTGGGACTTTCACCTCAAGATACATAAGGAAATCTAGTTCACTTATCTCTTTCTTGAGGTCATATAGTAACGGTTCAAAATTCATAAAGCATTTGACAATGTAAAAGAACTACCATCATCAGTAGTTAGAATGATCTTACCAAGTCCCATGATAGGATAAGAGGAGTTGTTGGTGCATGTCATAGTGTTCCTTATAGGTTCCTTGTAGGGACAAGATAAGTGAAGTGAAGAAACTGTACTGCAAGGTAATATGTTTGGTTGCCCCACTATCAAAGCACCAAACATCTGAGTCTACTCCAGACATACACTGTTCATGAGAGGATGGGTCAAAACCACAAACAATAGTAAACATCCATACTTCATTCTACACAAGATCTGTAGACTCTCATTTGAGTGCAGAGGCTTCTACAACAACCATTCCAACCCCTTTTTCTTTACCTCTTTTGCAGTCAATTTTGGACAAGTCTTTGACATGTCTACCCAAATTGATCTTCCTGCAATAGAATAAAGACTAACTCCTCAAATGTTAAGGCATTTGGATTGCCTTTCATCATCAATCGAAGCGTAGAAGCAAAACTCTAATATGAATATGGAATACCATTCAGAACAATTTGCACAAGTGAACTGTTAGGCAAGGCTTCATTAGAGAAATTAATTGCTCCTTCAAATCTCTAATCTTTGTCAAAAGATTATCCATGGAATCTCCTTCATTCATGTGCTCACTCTCCAACTGTTTTTGGAGGTAAACAACACGAGCCTCATTCCTTGCCTAGTATAAAGTGGTATGCATATCCCAAGCATTCTTTGCTACTTTGAAGGAGCAAATGTGAGGAGTAATTGCATGTTTGATAGACAAGGCTATCAATGCATGTGCTTGAGGATCTCTGCCATCCCAACAAAGTTGCTCTACAATAGGTGCAATGGGAACCATAGCACGAACAAGAACTTGAAGAATATCACCATCTTCAATATTGCCATCTACATCACCTTTAGTAACTCTATTTGCAGGTGTAATAGGACATTTTTCAACACCCAACACAATATTCCACAATCCTTTTGCAACCAATACATGATGCATCATATATTGGTACCATCCAACTTATCCTCAACATCCAACATATGAAATCCATCATTGCTTTCAGCCATGGACACTGATTAAAATACCCTAATATTAAAAAAATTATTATATCTCACAAAGTTGAACAGAACTACCCTGTCGAGTTTTGCAATTGGTACCATCCAACTTATCCTCAACATCCAACATATGAAATACATCATTGCTTTCAGCCATGGACACTGATTAAAATACCCTAATATTAAAAAAATTATTATAACTCACAAAGTTGAACAGAACTACCCTGTCGAGTTTTGCTAAACCTATAGTAGACTTTGAGGAGCTTATATAATGAACCAAAACCTATATATATCTTTGGCATAAAAAGATAAAATTGCATACACAAGCACTATGATAGTGTGTTTAGAGGCCAAAATGAGCTTAGATCATGATTTGGACACCACAAAGCGAAGTCGTTTTGAACTCCTAATCACCCTCAGTATGCTCACTAATTTTTGTGCAATTCTAAGATTGTGGCTAGAGGGGTGTCGATGATGCCCTAGATGAAGCAATGACTTGCTCTGATACCGATTGTTGGAGTTTGAGGTTTGTGGAAGCATGCAAAAAACACAAGGGAGAAGAAGACACTTGGAGCACAACACACAATAGTGAATGCATTACCAAGAGAATGTACAAAGGCAAGTGACCCATTAAGGTTATAGATGTATATATACAAGTCGGGGGAAAAAACCTCCTAAAGAGGGAAAAAAAGTGCCCTAGTGGTTCTAGTGTGTTCAACACATCACGATCTAAATATATCAACAACTTGGACCAATGAGTCTTCTTCAAAATTGATAGATGAGATATTATTAGGTAAGGGAGTTCCTTTTTAATTTACAATGCAAGAGAAAATTAATATTTCTACTTTTATTGCATATAATGGCAAAAACATACATGCATTCATTAATATTAACAAGAAATTCAAAACCTTTGAAAGTAGAAGACAAAGAAACAAGAGATATAGACATAATATTGATAATAATGAGAATACAAAAATATATTCTTTCATGGATTGCTTACATAGTGGTATGCAACGAACTAATGGAAATAATGAGTCAATCTTAGGATCAAAGAGAGT
Organism: Ceratopteris richardii; assembly: GCA_020310875.1. Lineage (NCBI taxonomy): Eukaryota > Viridiplantae > Streptophyta > Polypodiopsida > Polypodiales > Pteridaceae > Ceratopteris > Ceratopteris richardii. Next base: position 91,421,217 of record CM035423.1, read on the forward strand.
TAATGATAGGGTGTGAAAGAAAGGTATTGTTTCTCTAATATTATCTTATTCTTGCTCATATATTTATATTTAACAAAATTTATATTTTTCATAATAATATCTATTATTCTTTTAAGGTCATAATAATGAAGCCTTTTTTCGATATTTTGACAGGTTATTTTGAAGGTAGATTGGTTTTGATATTCCACATTGAGAAGAGAATTATTTGGGTTTTGTGCAATTGATTCTTTGAAAATAATATGATTTGCAAAAGAACCATATATTCTTTGTACACATATTAAACAAGCATTTCTTTACAAAAATTGTGGTGTTCATCCTTGGTGACAAGTCATTCATGTTCAACCTAGAGGTTGGTCATTTCTTGATAGCTTTATTATTAGAGAGATTGAAGAAAATCATGATGGTTCATCACCAAATATTGACATATCGGCATTTGAGAGAGAAATTATAATTGTTCTACATGACAATAATAATAGTCTATGTGATGACAATGATAATAATCTATGTGATGAATTTATAGATAATGAAGAGGAAGAAGTACCAAAAACTGATAGTAATCCATCTATAGATGATTTCATTTATAAAAACACAGATCTAACAATAGAAGAAATGATAGAAATAAATAAAGATAATGAAGATGAGACTATGCTAATGTTTTATCCCAATGACTGTGATAATGAAAATACATGACTACATCAAACAATAGATTTCCCTCTATTCAACTGGAATACGAGTGAATCCCACCACAGAGATGAAAACATGTTCTTTTAGGTTAGAACATGAGGCTCGGGAGGTATGCATACAATTTTATAGATAGCTTTATTTTTTAGGAAGAAAATCTTTCCCAAGGGGGATGAATGTTACAAATTAAAGTTTATGACCTAAAATTGGACACCATTTCATCACTCTATGTGAATGGCCAAAGATCTCTAGACTAGACTTAAGTTTTGCTCAAAGAGCTCTAGAACCTTCTACGTCAAGTTAACATGAGTTAACTTGAGTCTAGAGAGACTTAACTCAAGTGGCGATTACAGCTACCACTAGTGGACTCTAGTGGAAGGTACTAAAGGAGTGGTAGGGATTGCACATGCACTTGTGGAATTGAATTATATTTGTGATCCTCATTGATTCAAGTAGCTATATATAGAGGCATAAGGTTGGGAGGAGAGTCATACCTCTAGTAGATGGTGGTTCTAATGGTTTAGTTCAACATACTGATATAAGAGAAAAGTATCCTAAATTTGATAATTTTCTTTTTGGATTTGACTTGGTCAAGTTACAGCGAGATTAGCTAAATGGCACACTTTCTCCTACATTCTACATAGGATTTTCAAGCCCAATAGGACAAAGTAGTCCATGCATTTGTGATGCCCAAAAATGGACTAGTATTTTGAATCCACTCATTTAAAGAGTTAGTGCCAAAATAGCACAAAGGAATAAATAATGAATTGTCCTTATTATTCATTCCCTACTTTAGACTCATATCAATTTATCAAGTGCAAAACTAGATGGTGTTTCGAATAATTTGGGTGGGGATTAGATATTAGATCCCCCTCTATTCATTTTGAATATGAGGTGAATCCCACCACAAAGATGAAAACATGTTCTTCTAGCTTAGAACATGAGGCTCAGATGTATGCCTATAATTTTGTATATAATGTTATTTTCAAGGACAAAAATCTCTCCCAATGGGGGACAAATGTGTGAATGCATGCAGATGTATGCATGTGCATATGTATGATATATATATATATATATATATATATATATATATATATATATATATATATATATATATATATGTATGTGTGTGTGTGATGTATGCATGTGTATGTATGTATTCATGTATGCATGTGTGTATGCATATGTGTGTTTGTGTGCGTGTTGGGGATGTAAGGGTCATGTGACCTTACCCCCATATTCATATATATATATATATATACATCATTTATAGAGCATTGCCTCAAGAGAGATCATTATGTGGGTTTCGAGGCTCCCACACATGTGTGCACATCTCTCTTCTCCTCTCTCTCTCTCTCTCTATCTCCTCCTTGCTCCTCTTGCTCTGCACACCAAAGCCCTTCATTGGTATGAGAGCTTACTGAAGGCTGGTGTGCAACAAGCTTCAATGGAAGCTTAGGTCACAAGAGGTGAATGTGCAGGTTGGCACCTCTTGACAACTATTCGGTATTCTATCCATAACTTGAGCTAAGAAGCTCGGATTGGTGTGTTTTAAAGTTTTGTGCATAGCTAAGACAAAGAACTATAAGTTAATAGTGGGGATAGAACCTCATTCAAAGTTCTAAATCCCAAAAAATTCAGAAAACTTAGACTAATGTAGAAGACGAATCTACAATCACTTGGAGAACATGTCAATTTTTGGGCTGTAAACTTGAGTTTTATAGGTCGGATTGAAGAAATTTAACTTGCTATGCGTAGATCGAAAAGGAATCTACAATTTTGCAAAAGATAAGTTCAGATTTTGATTTTTAGGTTGCCAAAATTGCAAAATACAAAGTAATAGTGCTATAGGTGAAGGTGAAATTGGAAATAGATGTGTGTTTTATGTATATCTTGAGCTACACACCTCTGGCTGAGGTGTTCTATATATCTTTACATAGTCAAGAAAAAGTTCTTGAAGTTTCTTTAAGATTAACATCTTGAATTCAAAGGTTATCATCCCTGAAATAGCAAAACATAGAGCAACATATTTTCATCACAAGAACCCTAATTGCTTTTGGAGGTTCATTTTGTTGTGGAACTTCTTTGCGAGAGATCTTTTGATGTGCAAGCTCTTATTTTTAAGCTTGAAGGCATTGTCTATGTATGATCACTATGGTAGCTCCTCCGTATGAGAGTAGAGCATAATCTTGTCATGTGTTTGGCATGTGAGATGACATTGTGGTATACCTTTTTTGAGTTTATGTCATCATGTGTTTGATCATGGTATTATCAATGGATGTATAGTGGCATTGTTGTCTATATCTTGCTTATTCCAATTGGCTATGGATTTACTTGTCGGTTGTAAATAATTTATGAGAGCTAATTTTGGATCTTGGTTGGTACTTGTATCCTTGTTTTCTTTGTAGGTACATGATCTAGATTGGAGCCTCAGTTGCATACTCATTTGTCACGTCAATTGGCTATTATATTAGCATGTGGTAATTGATTTGACATCTCATTTGCTAGTGTGATTCTTGGCATTTGTGGATGGTGATTCCAACATGGTTATTTTGGTTCTAGGGTCCATTTTACAGAGGAGATGCTGTCAAAATTTTATCGGTATTTATGCTACATAGATGGTCTAGTAGATCCTTTATGCTTGTGAGATAGCTTTGGATCATTACTTATCTCCATTCATTTGTACTTGGTCACATGTTACTCATGATAGGTTGGACCATCTTGCAGGATTCATTCTTGAGTGGGAGATGTATCACCATTGTATTGACATGTATTGCTATTAGCTTTTTGGCATGTGTATTTTCCATTATCTTTGATTAGATCAGTGATAGGTGGTGACAGGCTACTCATTGTTCTTTTGTTATTGGTCATCTTGTTTGATTGCTCAATGTACAGGGGGTACTCTACCAATTTTTTTCCATGATTCTTTCACATCTACTTGGTTAGTTTGGAGACTTAGTGAGCAGGCTTATGCTCATGATTTTATGTGTATGCTAGATGCATGCTTATGTGATAGGTGGTTCACATGGTTTTCTTCTCTAGTGAAATATATGTGATGTGGGTTATGCATATGGATATGCAAATGTGATCGTATTGGTGATAGAGTATTGTTTTTAGTCTCTTTGGATTCTGAGCATGGTGTCTTCTTGGTTTGATGGCACTGACTTTTTGAGATGGAAGGATTAGATGTGGCTTACATTGGTTCGTGTAGGGTTATAGATGTATGTGCATAGAGATGCACAAAGGCCTCGTGACATGGCCAACCATGTATGGATGGATATGGATGCATTGGCCAGCTCCACTATCCGATTACAACTTTTGGATTCTATATATGAGTCGGTTATGTATGAGGAGACGAGTAGTGGATTATGGTAGAGACTACATGATATGTATGCGAGTCCATTGACTCATGTGAGACATAGATCACATCGACAACTTTGATGTTGGCACTGTGGTCATGAGGGCCATACTCGATGATGTTGCTTTAGGTGGATGTGATGATGACATCATAGATATGCACATGATGCAGGTCAGGTAGTGGTTTCAAGAGAGTCTATGGCACTTGATTATGCCAGTGATGGTGATATCACTTTCTCCTATGGTTCATCTCAAGATTCTCTTATTCATTGGATAACACACATATGGCTTGGTTGATTGATGCATTAGCTGATTTTCATGTTATTCCACATCACGAGTGGTTTTGTCAATTCTCACGTGGGATTCATGGATGTGTGCACTTGCTTGATGGTATGGCATATGACATTGTGGGTGCATGAGATATATGCCTTATGCTACCTAGTGGAGCATCACTTATGCTCAGACATGTACGCTATGTGCCTTCATTTCGTATGAGCTTGATTTCAATTAGCCAGTTACAAGAGAGTAGATGTTATGCATTCCTTGGTGAGCATCATTTTCAATTGTAGTTGGGATAGCTTATGCTTGTCAGAGGTGCTAGGATTGGGCACATATATCCACTACAGGTACTCCATGTGAGAGACAATCTTGTCTCAGTGGGATTTCAACATTATGTGCAATGTGAGACTCGTCATTGCTCATTTTGTCTACCTACACATACGTCTATTGACATTCATGATGCACATGTATGACAAGATTTAGATGCTCTGATGGATGCACATGTAGAGCATCTTTTGGATGCTTGTGATGCTTATGTAGAGCATGATTTTGTTGATCATATGGGTGCTCATGTGGAGCACACCTTGGATGATCAGTTGGATGCTTTAGAGCATGATATGGATATTCATGTAGATCATTATGATGAACTCACTTAGAGTATGATCATTAGTTTGACCTTGGTATTGATGTTGTGCAATTAGCTCATGTGGAGCATCATGATACACTTGGTGTTGCAAAGTAGGATAGCTCTTATGATACACAATGTATGGAAAAGCATATTAGCTCTTAGGATGCACACTTAGATGTATCCTTGGTTGATAGGATGATTGATTTGGATGTTGAGGAGTCAATAGTTATGCAATCGTTCTTGGATTCGCTCATGCAAGATGTTGACATAAATATGTTAGGACATATTGGTCTTGATGATGGTGCTTTGGATACCTTGGGTATAGGCATGGCTAACATGCTTAGGTTAGCCAACATAGCAGATGTTTTTGTCAGCATTCTGGAGTCTGATGTATGAGTTGTTATGCTCGAGACCAGACATTGCAGTTGCTATTGGAGCATATGCACTTGGAGTTGTCAGTCATTTGATGATTGACATAGGCATAGAGAGAGTGGGAGCTTTGGAGGAACTTCATCAGTTCTTGCATAGTCATATGTGAGCTCAAGTCTTGTCGATATGAGTCAAGAGCAGTTTGAGGTGCATGGATACACCTTGTTTGGGGCATTTGTTGTAGGCTGATTGGTATGGGTAGAGATCCGGAATCTTCTTGTACATTATTGTATAGTTCTACATCATTCTTTGTATGTGTTACCACTTATGGTCACATTGACCCTTAAGTGGGAGATTCTTGGGGATGTAAGGCTCATGTGACCTTACTCCCATATTCATATATATACATCATTTATAGAGTATTGCCTCAAGAGGGATCATTATGTGGGTTTTGAGGTTCCCATGCATGTGTGTGTGTCTTTCTTCTCCTCTCTCTCCCTCTATCTCCTCCTTGCTCCTCTTGTACTGCACACCAAAGCCCTTCATCATGTGTATGTATGTAAGTGCATGTGTGTGTGATATATGCATGCATGTTTGTATGCATGCATATGTGTGTATGCATGTGTGTGTATGCATATGTGTGTATGCATATGTATGCAAAATTGTATGTATGTGCATATGTGTGTGACATATGCATGTGTGTGTGCATGCATGTGTATATGTATGCATGTGCATCTGCATGTGTATGGTGTATGTATGTATGTGCATATATGTGTCTATATGCATGCATGTATGCATGTCTATATGTATGCGTGTGTGTGTGATGTGTATGTATTCACATGTGTGTTCGAAATATATATATATATATATATATATATATATATATATATATATATATATATATATATATATATATATATATATATATATATATGCATCCATTTACATGTGTGTATGTATGCATGTGTGTCTATGTACATGTGTGATGTGTATGTACCTGCATGTGTGTTTGATACATGTGTCTATCTGCATCCATTTATGTGTGTATGCATGATGTGTATGTATGCATGTGTGTCTATCTATGTGTATGATGTGTATGTATGTATGTGTATATGTGCATGATATATGTGTGTGTGTATGCATGTCTGTATGTATGCATGTGGAAGGTACTAAATGAGTGGTGGAGTTCGCACATGGACCTATGGACTCTATTTACATTTTTCATCCTCGTCGATTTGGGTAGCCATACATAGAGGCATAAGGTTTGGAGGAGAGTCACCTCTTTAACGAATGGTGGTCATAATATTTTAGTTTGTTACACTTTTCCTATATATTTGTATATATGTATATGTATGTATGTATATGAATACATACATATGTACACACACACACACACACACACACACACACACACACACACACATATATATATATATATATATATATATATATATATATATATATATATATATATATATATATATATATATATATATATATATATATATATATATATATATATATATATATGTGTATGTATGTATAGTAAAATCTATGCTTACTGTGCATTGTCTCAACAATGCAGTATAAGTGTCCTCATCTCATGAAGGTACCATTTGTGAGAACATCCAATGTCAAACTCGGGCTCCAATGAATTGAGTACATATTTTTTGTCTCTTTCACGAAATTCACTATAAAAAAAGGATCATATAGGTAAAACATAAAAAATATATTTCAGTTCTATGGAAGATTTATACTTATAACCATTTTAAATGAACAACTTTGAGGTACAAATCACATAGAGAACTCATTCTTTTTTTGAAATCTAAACTATGTCTCGCATATATGATGCTGCCATCTGGAGAAATATCACACTCTAGTGCTAAGCTACCTATGCATGTGCACATAGGTACCTTTACTATGCTCTCACGAGCCAGAGGTGGTATAGGTGTCCTAAAAATAAACAAACTAAAATAATTAAAAAAATTTATGTTATAATATTATATATAAAAAAAAGAAAACAGACTTGTGTGTGGGAGGCTCTTGTCCTCCAGCAAATGGGTCGACAGAAGAACATTCCTCTGGATGCTGAGTAAGCATATGTATTGTGTAATCTAACACCTCAGTCGGCATGTCTTCATTCTCATGCATGAATTCTCCTAAGGAGTCATGTGGAACCTTTCCTCTCATAAGATTCTTTATGAGAGTCAATTTTTCTTTGCACTCTTTAACAACATCCATCATATCTATACATACAAAACAAAGTGGATTAGAAATCAATATTTATACATACATATATGCATGTGTGTGTGATGTGTATGTGTGTATGATATATGCCTATGTATGCATGTGTATGTATGAATGTGTGTGTGATGTGTATGTACGTGCATGTGCATGATATATACATGTATGTGTATGTGTGCATGTATGTATGTATGTATGCATGTAGGTATGCATCTATACATGTATGCATGCATGCATGTACACATGTGTGTTATATACACATTTGTGTGTGATGTGTATGTATGTATGCATGCATGTATGCATGTGTGTATGTATGCATCTGTGTGTGTGTATGCATGTGTATGTATGCATGTGTGGATGACTGTGTGTGATGTGATGTGTATGTATGTATGTGCATGTGTGTGTGACATATGCATGTGTGTGTGCATGCATGTATGCAAGTGTATATGTATGCATGTGTGTGCATACATTTGTGTGTGTGTGGTGTATGCATGTGTGTGCATATGTGTGTTTTTATGCATGCATGTATATATGCATGTGTGTATGTAATGTGTACGTATGTATCTGCATGTGTGTTTGATATATGTGTATATGTGCATCCATTTACATGTGTGTGTGTGTATGCATGCAGATATGCATGTCAATATTTATGATGTGTGTGTGATGTGTATGTATGTATGTGGATGTGAGCGTGATATATGCATGTGTGTATGCATGCATGTCTATGTATGCATATGTGTGTGATGTGTATATATATATGTGCATGTGTGTGTATGCATGTTATGTATTCATGTGTATGTGATGTGTATGTATGTATGTACACATGTATTGGATATATGCATGTGTGTTGATGCATGCATGTATGTAAGTGTGTTTTTTCATGTATGCATGTGTATGTATATATTTGCATATGTGTGCATATGCATGCATGCATGTGTGTTGATGCGTGTGTGTGTGTGTGTGATGTGTATATATGTATGTGTATGCGTGTGTGATATATGCATGTGTGTGATGTGTATGTATGTATGCATGTGTGTGTGATGTATGTGTATGTGTGTATGCATGTGTATATACACATGTGTATGTATGCATGTATGTATCCATGTATGTATGCATGTGTGTATGTATGCATGTGTGATGTATATGTATGTATGTGCATGTGCGTGTGACATTTGCATGTGTATATATGCATGCATGTATGCATGTATGTATGCATGTGTATGTATGCATGTGTGTGTATGCATGTGTGTGATGTGTATGTATGTATGTATGCATGTATATATTTATGGATGTATGTATGTATGTATGTATGTATGTATGTATGTATGTATGTATGTGTGTGATATATGCATGTGTTTGCATGCATGCATGTATGCATGTGTGTGTGATGTATATGTATGTATATGCATGTGTGTGTATGCATATATACATGCATGTGTATACATGCATGTATGCATGTATGTATGTATTTATGTGTGTATGTATGTATTTATGTATGTATGTATGCATGTGTATCTATGCATGTGCATGTATGTAGGCATGTGTGTGTGTATTTTTCAAAATCAAGGTCCAAGATTAGGAGCACTTTGAAGTAATTTGATTGGCTACAAGTGTAGAGTTTCTGTCTCAATATCATTTGCCACAAGCAAAGCGCTAAAGGACAAGGAATTCTAGGGATTCTATCGCCAAAATGTTGTTGAAAGCTCCCTCATTCATCTCATCTATTCCCAATCAGACTAAGGTGTGATTCCTAATTTTCAAGAAAAGAGCATCTCACTTTTGCACTTGTATATATATGGTACTTTGACTTTGAATGGGCAATATCACATGTTTTCTAGCTTGTAGAAGTCCTACTTAGTTTGCTAGAGTTTTAGTAAGCGAGCCCCTTTCTTGCTCCTTTGGTGACTTTGAGTTGTTGGAGTTAGACGTCTACAGAAACACGTGAACAACACAAGGAAGAAGAAGAAGCTTGGAGCACAACACACAATACTGAATGTATTACCACTAGAATGTACAAAGATAAGTAACCCATTAGGACAATAGGCATATATACAATCCGGTGTCGGGATGAAATCCCTCAGGAAGTGTACATCAATAATTTATTTGTCAAATTTATTTCAATGTTTTTCTGGCTATGATGTGATGTTTTGACTATAAAATGATAAAATGAGTCATAAATTATTTAAATACATGATTGATTGGACTGATTTCATTATGAAAACATTTCATTTGTAATTAGAACTGTATATTTATCGTTAAACCCTTAGAAAAATGTTCCAAACCCCTAAAAAACCGTAACTTTGACCCATGAAAAATTAGCTTCTAACCTTGGAGAACCCTTGAAACCCTTTCACCCATTGAAACCTAACCCCAAACCTAGAAAACCCTTGGAGTTTAAAGCCAAGTGTAAATAGACTCATTAATTGATGTGCTTGACCTTAATCATGGTCAAACCTTAGCTTTTCCAAATAAAAACCCTAGGTTGGAACATTAGGTTCATCATTTAATCTAATTCTAAACCCTTAATTTAATTAAATTTGTGCATAGGTGTGAAACCAAATAAAAACCTTAGTAAAAAAAATAAAAAATAAAGAGGGAAAAAGAAAAATAAATAAAAATAGAAAAAGAAAAATTGGAAAAATAAAAAGAGAAAAACCAAAAATAGAAACAAAAGATTGGATTTCCAATATAGAATAAAAACAAAGAAGAAGGTTCCTAAAATAAGATGGAATAAAAAAAAGATCCTAGAATAGAAAGGAGGAGGCTAGAAGATTCTAGAGTTCTAGAGAGAAGGCCTAGGTGAAATCTATAAACACATGCTTCCCCGTGGATTTTCTCTCTAGATTCTCATGATTTGAAGAGTGCGAGTCGAAGTAAAGTAAAGAAGCAAAGAGTTCCCTGTGGATTTTCTCTCCAGATTTTCTCCACATTCTCATGATTTGAAGAGTATCATTTGAAGTAAAGTAAAGAAGCAAAGAGCCCCGTGGATTTTCTCTCCAGATGAGCTCGTAATCTGAAGAAAAGTGAAGAAGAGTTTCCGATTGGTTTTTAAAATTCCCATGATTTGCTATGAAGATTAAAGTTTAAAGTAAAGAAGTGAAGAGTGCCCCATGGATTTTTTCCAGTATCATCTCAGGATTTGAAGAAGAAGTTTTGAAGACCAAAGTAAAGAGCTTATCCCCGTAGATTTTCTCTCCAGGTTTACTCTCTAGATTCCCATGATTCGAAGCGTACCATTCAAAGTAAAGAAAAAGAGTGAAGAGCTCCTCCCCATGGATTCTCTCCAAATGAGCTCATGATTTGAAGAAAAGTGAAGAGAAGAGTTTTCCATTGATTTTTCAGATTCCCATGATTTGCTGAGAAGATTAAAGATCGAAGTGAAGAGTGAAAAAACATCTTTTCTGCACTCTAGCCAAGAAGACGGTTCCAGTTTTTGTTTACCTGATCCGCATGGTGGCGGAATATTTTGTATTATCCAGAGTCACTCTATCACACCCATTTGTATATTGATCATGACCATCGAGCATAGTTATTTATCTAGCACTCCAAGTTTGGTGATTTTATTTTAAAGCATTGTAATTTCCTTTCCCATTCACGACGCATATGTCCTACATCCACGATACCATGTGGCCGAGGGCTTTTTACCCTTTCTCTTCAGAAGTGGGGTCACCGTACAGGGCAAGGTGCCTAGCATGCAGACGTCGCTCGCTAGACAACCAACGACTCAAACAGGGGCCTGATCCAACCCCACATTGCTCCCCCGCTTGACCTCCTTCTACTCGGCACCTGAACCCGACGTGAAGTGGGGCAGTTGCCCTGGTGATTGGAGATCCTCGACATGCCACCCGCTCCTTCAAAAGACAAACAAAAACCTTGGAATCAAAAAAATATCTCTAGGTAATTGCATTTAAAGTTTTTTGTATATCTACATCATTTCACACACATAAAGAGACGGATTGATTTTATCTGCTTGAGTTTGATCATTCACGTTCTGCATAAATTTAGATTATATGGATGTGCAATTTTCTATTAGATTAAGAATCTGCTTCTTGCATAGCTTAGCTCATAAAAAGAAGAAAATTAAAATGAACAAAATGATTGAAGAACAATTTAGAAGATATGAAGAATGATTTAGAGAAATGGATATTAACACAAATCGAAGTTTGGTATTGTTATGACCTTAATGCAAACTATAAATGCAATATTTGATACTATTCAACAAATGGGCATAAGCATTAAAGACATAAAAGAGGTAATGGATTCTGAGATTTCAAAATTGAAACATAAGATTGACTTGTTGACCGACCAAGTTAAGGATCTACAAAAATTGAAGTGTGACCATGGACATGAGGTAAAGGTCCAAGGTATATCTGCACATAAACAGTCATTTGATCTTAGAAGATCCATTCCTAAAATGTACCTAGAAAATCAAATTGGGTTAAGAAGAGACCTATACGATGATTTTGGTGTGATCAATATGGACATATGTTATGGGATTGACTGGCATATGAAAGTGCATGTAGACATAAACTAGTAAGAGAACATGAAAGTAAAATTTGTAAATATCAAGATCGATCACCTTTACATTTGAATGTAAGAATAGGTGGGATGAAGGAATACTTCAAGGAGACCAAAACTAGTCCAAAATCATTTCAAAAGATATGGAAACCAAAAATACATGAAAATGATAAATCTAATGAACAAATGAGTATGCTATCCATTCAGAATCAAGAGAAATCTATTGAAGAAAACAAAAGTAGTCAAATAAAGGTTGAAAAACAGAATATTAAGCAAATATTAAAAGAACAAATGGAAATAGATAAGAGAGAATTTGATAGAGAAATTCAAGAGAAATCAAAGAAAGATCATGATGTATATGTCTCATTTGATTCAAAACTTTTTACAAATGGGAAATTATTTGATCAAGAGAAAGTTACAAAGTTACAAACTCAACTAAAACTTGATATGAACAATCAAGAAGATAAACAGATTGAACAAGAAAAGAAAAAACAAGAAACTCAAGAAGATATAAAATATGATAAACGAGTTAATGAAGTAGAGAAACGGTTGCTTGATGATATTATTAAGCAAATAGAGGGAAATGTAAGGATGACTTCAAAGCCTTCTAAGACTTTGAAAAGAACAAGAGCAGTAAAAATCTATCTTTTCAAGATATATTAGCAAATATTGAAGGATGATAATATGATTGAAGAAGAATCTCAATGAGAAAGTATGAGATTGATCAAGAGTTGATGAACGATGATGATTGATGATGATGAATGATGATGATTGATGATAATGATTGATGATGATTGATGATGATTGATGATGATTGATGATGATTGATGATGATGGTTGATGATGATGATTGATGATAATGATTGATGATGATTGACGATGATGACTGATGAGGACTGATTGATGATGATAATGATGATGATGATTATTATTTAATTGATGGTGATAATAAAGATGATGATGATGATGATGATTGATGATGATGGTTGATGATGATGGTTGATGATGATGGTTGATAATGATGGTTGATGATGGATGATGATGACTGATGATGAAGATGATGATGATGGTGATGATGAAGAAGATAATGCTCATGTTTATGCTGATAAAGAACAATAGATCAAGAAATAGAAGAAATGTTTGGAGGTGGAACAACTTTGAAGATGAACCAAAATGATCAGGTGAAACACTTCCAATCTAATTTTTTTTTTCTTGAAAGAACATATGCATTGCATTTTTGTGTGTAATAAATTAGAGATTTATACAAGTTTAAGAAAATTAAGTAGGATCAAGACAACAAACATCTGTTATGGATTCTTGTGAAGCACGAAAGACTAGAAATGATATGAATAGAGTCAGTTAGTAGACTAGAGACTTTTGGGAGTGAAAACTTGGGAATGTGATGTCATAATTAAATTGAGTGCATGTATATGCTGATAGATTTGAACACTTAATGGGTGGGATTCCCTACTATTTGTTTCTTGTGAGATCATACCTCAAGATAGATTATGATTCAAAAAAACCTTCATACTCAAGCCAATAGTTTATATATGTGCATGTGTTGTCAGTGTGCTACGGTGGGCTAGCGGGCGGGTGGAACAACCTCGGTCAAGTGATCAAGGCCACGAGCTGATGCTAGTTTTATCGTAGGCATGACCTATATGTTGTCGTGCACCTATATGGGTCATTAGGTGGGTGGAGTCACTCTGGTCGGGTGGTCAGAGCCATGAGCTGACGTCGATTTCATGTAGGGCTAAAATTGTGTGTCACATGCTATGTTGGGTCGACAAACAGGTGGAATAAACTTGGTCAGGTGGACAAGTCCATGGGTCACACCCAATTTTGGCATAGGCCGGCTTGCCAAAAATAAAAATTAAAAGAAAAAGAGCTGAGCTCGGATGAAGTGAAAAAGAAAAGAAAAGAAGAAGAAAAAGAAAGAGAAAAATAAAAAAGTAAAGAAAAGAAAAGATCTGATGGAGAGTTGGAGGGTAGGAGATAAATAGGGGAAATGGAGCATAATTCTACAAACTGAGTTAGTGGAGCTTAGTATATGCTAGTATTTAGGATAAGTTGCTAGATCTGAACGAGTTGAATGAACGAAAGATCTACGAAGCCTATGGTTTAGTCAAATGATTGCTTATCTGATTGCGAAAATGAAAACATAATGAGATGTGTGTGAAGTTTGCATCTGCTTTATTTTCTAAGATTTTTACTAATCTTTATGAATTTGCATGAAATCACGTTTCAATCTTTGAAAAGAAAAACATAAAAAGCCACAAAGAGTTTTCAAAAGAATCTTGATACGCTTCTATTGGATTTTTTAGGTTGGCCCATCAGGACGATGTGCAGGTTTAGTGGGGGTAGATGTCGGGATGAAATCCCTCAGGAAGTGTACATCAATTTTTTTTTTCAAATTTATTTCAATGTTTTTCTAGCTATGATGTGATGTTTTGATTGTAGAATGATAAAATGAGTTGTAAATTATTTAAATGCTTGATTGATTGGATTGATTTTATGATGAAAACATTTCATTTGTACATTAGAACTATCTATTTACCGTTAATCCCTTAGAAAAATGTTCCAAACCCTTGGAAAATCCTAGCTTTGACACATGAAAAACTAGCTTCTAACCTTGGAGAACCCTTGAAACCCTAGTTTTATCCATTGAAACCTAACCCAAACCCTAGAAAATTCTTGGATTTTAAATCCAAAATGTAAATAAACTCATTAATTGATGTGCCTGACCTTAATCATATCAAACCTTAGCTTTTCCTAAATAAAAACCATAGGTTGGAGCCTTAGGTTCACCATTTAATCTAATTATAAACCCTTAATTTAATTAAATTTGTACATAAGTGTGAAACCAAATAAAAACCTTAGTAAAATTTAAATAAATAAAAATAAAAAGGGAAAAAGAAAAATAAATAAAAATAGAAAAATAAAAATTTGAAAAATAAAAAGATAAAAACCAAAAATATAAACAAAAGATTGGATTTCCAAAATAGAAAAAGAACAAAGAAGAAGATTCTCAAAATAAGATGGAATAAAAGGAAGATCATACAGTAGAAAGGAGGATGCTAGATGACTCTAGAGTTCTAGAGAGAAGCCCTAGGGGAAATCTATAAATACATGCCCGATGCTCATTTGTTTTTCCCTGTGGATCTTCTCTCCAGGTATTCTTCTTGCCTTTTCTTGTTCATTCATCTTCTTGTTCATGTTTTACTTTCTTGTTTATGCTTTACGAATACGATGTGAGTTTTTCTCTCTCCATGATCATCAGCTCTCAAGCTCACCGTCTCTAGCTACCATGCCGAGAGAGAGAGAGAGAGAGAGAGAGAGAGAGAGAGAGAGAGAGAGAGAGAGAGAGAGAGAGAGAGAGAGAGATGGATTCCGTCATATCTTGTCTCTCCTCCCTAATCTTTCAGAAGAAGTCTAATAAGTTCTTTTCCGATGGCATAGAACAAAAGATGTTTTTGCATGTGTTGTTTATTAGCATGTCATAGAGAAAAGAGAAGGAAGATGATTGGGTTTTGCTGTGTATAATGCATGAGAGAAAGATTCAATTCTTTTTCATAACTTTAAGTTTTGGCAGCATACTCGATAGTAGAGAAAGAGTTTTTCTTGAGTATTCTTGTGTCTTTCTTGTTATACTGAGGCCAAGAAATTCTTCATATGCTTCCATACATTGATTGTCTCATCCATGAAGAGAATCTTCGCCTAAAAATAAGAGAGCGATGTCTGTTGTAGCTATGGTTGTAACAACATGGTTGCTGTGTGTGTATGTTAATGGATGTCGAGTAGAGTAAGGGGGTCGAAAGGAGTTTGCATATCTATGAGGAGAGAGAAGGAAAAGCATAGAGGTGCTTAGCCAAAGCAATGGAAGATTGACCTTTGCCAAAGAGAGAGAAGAGGTTCACGAGAGAGAGTTCATACATACGATTCGAAGTAAGGGGGCTGGATGATGGAACCCGCAAGGCCATCGAGGGAGTAGGCCTCGGTCGAACCTCCATTAAAAAAAAAAAAGAAAAAAGGCCATCGAGGGAGTCTTTACTGATCATCAGAAAAGCCTTGTGCTCGAGGATATGGTCACTAGTGGAGCCTCTATTCTCGAGACTGTTGCTCCCCTCAAGGAAGCATATGTAAGAATTTATTTTGCTGGACGAGATCGAGAGCTTATGAGACAGCAATGAAAAGAGCATTGGCAGGGATTAATTTATTTATAAGCCACACTATATGATTCGATGGTCATGGTTTATGGAAGATTTTTGCTTATAGCATTGTTTATGTCGGAAGACTTTTTGTAGGACGCCGAGAACTGTCCAGCCTGTGATCCCTATATATATATATATATATATATATATATATATATATATATATATATATATATATATATATATATATATAGAGAGAGAGAGAGAGAGAGAGAGAGAGAGAGAGATTCATAGGCAGTGGTGAAAGTAGATGAGAGAGAGAGGGGGGGAGAGAGAGAAGGAGGAGAAGAAGACACTGCTCTATGATGGCTATGTTTTTTTTTTTTTAAATGGAGGTTCGGCCGAGGCCTACTCCCCCGGACTTTAACTTTGAAATTGCAACTGTACAAGGAAGGGCATAGTACCCATGGGACCCCTCTTATCCCACAAGAACAGGGGTTTACAAGACTGGGTTGAACGGCGGCCACAACTACTGCAGGGCTAGTCAAACGATGATGCCTATGTTGCTTGGGCGCAGAAGGATCGCAATGAAATTCAGAGAGAGAGAGAGAGAGAGAGAGAGAGATGGATGGTGAAGTACACCATAGAACAGGGCGGTGGATCTAATTGAAGTCGAGAAAGATACAAGGAGATATGGCAGTTAGATCTATAGGAAGAGAGAGAGAGAAAGAGAGAGAGAAAGAGGCAGAAAACCCTACATCAAAGAGAAGTCGACAGTGTCAAGAAATCAAATTTTTATGTTTTTTTGTTGTTTAAATAGTAAATAAAAGTAATGAAAATACAAAAAGTAAAATAGAGAATTTGTCTTTTTAATGGTATATTATTATTTTTCCAAAGGAACTAATGATGTTTCCCCCTTGTGGATCTTCTCTCCAAGGAATATGACATAAAGTAAAGAGAGGTTTTGAAGACGGAAGTGAAGACCCCATGGATTCTCCAAATCCTCATGATTTGAAGAGTACCATTCGAAGTATAGTAAAGAAGTGAAGAGTTCCCCGTGGATCTTCTCTCCAGCCCCATGGATCTTCTCTCCAGGGAAAATTACATAAAGTAAAGAGAAGTTTTGAAGATGGAAGTGAAGAGCCCCATGGATTTTCTCCAAATTCTCATGATTTGAAGAGTACCATTCGAAGTTAAGTAAAGAAGTGAAGAGTTCCCCCTAGATTTTTCTCTCCAGGTTATCTCATGATTTTAAGTAAAGTGAAGTGAAGAAAAGGTGTGTTCCCGTGGATTCTCTCCGAATTTTCTCCACATTCTCATGATTTGAAGAGTAACATTCAATGTAAAGTAAAGAAGCAAAGTTGCCCGTGGATTTTCTCTCCAGATTCTCATGATTTGAAGAGTACCATTCGAGGTAACGTAAAGAAGCGAAGAGTTCCTCGTGGATTTTCTCTCTAGATTTTCTTCACACTCTCATGTTTGAAGAGTACCATTCAAAGTAAAGTAAAGAAGCAAAGAGCTCTGTGGATTTTCTCTCGAGATGAGCTCATGATTTGATTTGAAGAAAAGTGAAGAGGAGTTTCTGATTGGTTTTTTAGATTTCCATGATTTGTTGAGAAGATTAAAGTTTAAAGTAAAGAAGTGAAGAGTGCCCCATGGATTTTATCCAGATATCATCTCATGATTTGAAGAAGAAGTTTTGAAGACCGATGTAAAGAGTTTATCCTCGCAGTTTTTCTCTCCAAGTTTATTCTCCAAATTCTCATGATTTGAAGAGTACCATTTGGAGTAAAGAAAAAGAGTGAAGAGTTCCTCCCCACGGATTCTCTCTAGATGACCTAATGATTTGAAGAAAAGTGAAGAGAAGAGTTTCCGATTGATTTTTTAGATTCCCATGATTTGTTGAGAAGATTAAAGATCGAAGTGAAGAGTGAAGAAGGTCTTTTTTGCACTGTGTTCGAGAAGACTATTCCAATATTTGTTTACCTGATCCACACTGTGGCATAATATTTTGTATTATCCAGAGTCACTCTATGACACCCATTTGCATATTGATCACGATCATCGAGCATAGTTATTTATATGGCACTCGGAGTTTGGTGATTTTATTTTAAACATTGTATTTTCCTTTCTCATTCATGACGCATACATCCTATATCCACCATACCACGTGGCCGAGGGCTTTTTCCCCTCTCTCTTTCGAAGCGCGGGCCTACGATGACATTGGATCATCATACTGTTGGTGCATGACAATCATCAATTGAAGGATTATGGAGAAATGAAGTCAAGGAGTCAAGAAGGAAACAAAGTCAGATGGTTGAAGGAAGGACATTTTCAGAAAACTCAAAGATATGTACACATATGTACATTAGCTGACTTATACCCTTGTTTAAGTCATACACTTGTATATATTCATCTATAAATATGTTTGAAAATGTCGGGCAAGTAGAGCAGAAGAGATTTGAGAATAGGATGAGAGAAATTAGTGTCATTAGACACATGAAGAGTGAGTGAATTGTCTATCCTCACTTAGATGTAAATTTTCTGAGAAATCAAAAATTTTGCGCCCGATATTTTGCTGTCTGCTCTCTCTGTGTTTAATCTTTTGAGAAATCCTTTTGCACGTATCTAAGTCCATAGTTAATCTATCTATGGCTAGAATTTGAGAGGTTAATTGTAATCAGGCTGTGAGAATTTTGATTAGGAACATTCATATGTAAGAATGTTCTAAGAGTCGAGAAATCTGGCGCACATTTCATCTTCAATGAAATGATCATTGCTCAGTCTACAGTGTAAAGTTTTACACAAATGAGGGCTTAAAATATAAGTTGGAAGGTAAGCTATCTATGGCTAAAAGATCTTGATCAAATGGGATTTACTTTGGGAGAACCAGTGCTAAGAAGTTGCAGGTGTCAAAGTCGCCATTGCAGAGAAGCACTTTCAGACATAGGTAAAGTGTTTCACACATTTCTCAGTGTGTACTTAATCTTTTTGAGAGATTTAACTTGGCAAAGTTGCGCAACCTTAAGGCGAAGTGTTGTGCAAAGTTTTATCAAAAACTTTACAAGATTGATTAGTCAATGAGTGACTAATCTGCAGCAGACTTTTCTGAAGAAACTGAAATTTTCAGAATAATCAATTTTCTGATAATTTGGTGAAGATTCTCTAAATTAGGTGGAGTCTAAAGTTGATCTTGATATAGAGGTGATCTAAATTCAAGGTTAACTTGTTCTTTTGGAGATTAACACTCTCTATCAGTGGTATCAGAGCAGGTTGTGTCAAAATTGAAGTGAAGAAGACTCCGACTATTGCAGAAATACAAAACTTTACATTTTGAAGGTGCAGAAGGGTAAAGGTTGAAGAAAGATCAAAGCAAGACATACAAAGAGCATCAAAAGGATCAGAAGGAGCAACATTCGAAGTAAAGGTACATTTATTATCTGTAAAGGTTAAAGATTTGAAGCTACAGGTGAAGTAAAGATGGGAGATAGTCTCCAAATTGAAAAATTGGATAGAGAGAACTATCCTGCATGGTCTATGAGGATGGAAGCTCACCTTATGAGCAAAGATCTGATAGGATACATCACAGGAGATGAAGAAAAGCCAGAATTCAGAGATCCTAGTGTTCCAACTAGGGAGGAGCTTGCAGATTTGAAGAATTGGATGAAGAAGGATGCTCAAGCAAGAAGCATCATCTACATGGCAGTCAATGACTATTTGCTTCCTCACATTAGAGGACTTGAAAGTGCTTGTGACATTTGGAATGCTTTGGAAGAGCATTTCCAAAATACAACCAAATCAAGGAAGGCTTCACTATGGGCATAGTTTACTACCTTCAAGAAGAAGGCCTCACAATCAATTTCTGATTATGTGACAAAGATGAAGGACATTGCAGATTCTTTAGGTGCAGTTGATGAAGACATTGAAGAAGACAAATTGGTAAGACAAATACTCACAGGACTAAGAGGAGATGAGAAATGGAAGCCTTTCATTTTATCTACAGAACTTTCATTAGATCATTTTACTCCTGATTTGAATCAATTGTTAGGTCATATGCTAACTTTTGAGAATGATATCAAAGGAGATGTTGATAAGAGTGCAGGTCATGCAATGTATTCTAAAGACAAGAAGAAAGTCAACAAAGGGAAGCAACAATCAGGTGAAGAAGAAGGTACATCAAACCAAGCAAACTTCATAAGAGGAAGAGGAAATGGCAGAAGTAGAGGAAGAGGCAGAAACAACAAAGAGAATGCAAGAGCTTGTTGGATATGTGGTAAGACCAATCATCTATCTCATGATTGTTGGCATAATAATCAAAACAATGGTAATTATCAGAACTTTAATCAAAGAGGAAGAGGAGGTAGATTTCAGAGAGGAAATTTCAGAGGTAGAGGTGGTAGGAATTCTTTTGGAAGAGGTGGTGGAAGAAACTTCCAAAGTCAATCCTATAATAACACCTACTACAACTATGCATCAGATCAAAAGGAGGATTCGACTCTCATTATGAATACATGTGAAACCTCACATGAGGACATGAGAGTGTTCTATATTGATTCAGGATGTAGTAATCATTTAAGTGGAAATATTGCTTTGATGACTGACCTAGATCATAATGCAATTAATCATACAGTGCAGACAGGTGATAATACAAAGCATAAGGTAAAGTCAATTGGTTCAGTCAAAGCTAAGGATGGGAGCACTCTTCTGAGTAAGGTACTTTATGTTCCCACAATTCCAAAGAATTTGATCAGTGTAGGTCAAATTGTGGAAAAAGGATATGAGGTAAGGTTCACAAATGATGGAGTTTATGTGGAAGACCCTAGTCAAGGGTATAAACAAGTTATTGCAGGAAAGAAAGAAGGAAGGCTTTTCACATTGAAGGTACAAGGAAATGTTGGACATGCTATGTTCACATATGGAGAGCAGAAGGTGTCAGAATTGGATCTTTGGCACAAAAGACTTGGACACTTTAATGAAAGAGGTATCAAAGAAATGATTAACAATGATTCAGTGCTTGGAATGCCTAACATTGCAGGTCAACACATGACATACAGATGTGAGGCATGTCAATTAGGTAAGGCTCATAAGCAATCCTATTCCAAGCATGGATTTATGTATTCAGAAAGACTTGAATTGGTGCATACAGATGTGTGGGGTCCTTCAAAGGACTTTAGTATAAATGGTTCAAGATATTATGTCATATATGTTGATGATGCTACCAGGTGGATCACAATTTATGTGATTAAGGAAAAGTCAGAAGTGTTTAATACATTTAAACACTATCATGCATATGCAGAAAGGATTACAGGTCAAAAATTGAGGAGACTAAGGTCAGATGGAGGGGGAGAGTATTTTTCAAATGAGTTCAATGATTATTTGTGGAATGCAGGTATAAAGAGAGAAGTTACTTGCAGGTACTCTCCTCAACAAAATGGGGTAGCAGAAAGAAGAAATAGGACTCTTGTTGAGTTTGCAAGGTCCATGATGAAAGAGAAGAATTGCCCAAATTATTTGTGGGCTGAGGCTGTTAATACAGCTACATATTTGGTTAATAGATTGCCTTGTAAAGCTTTGCAGGGTATGACACCATATGAAGCTTGGTGGGGTAAGAAACCTACCTTGGATCATTGCAGAATATTTGGATGCTTGGCATATGCATATGTGCCATCTCAATTGAGGCATAAGTTGGAGCCTAAGGCAGAGAAGTATGTATTCATTGGTTATGATGATAAGCAAATGGGATACAGGTTGTGGAGTCCATCCACAAAGCAATTTATTGTATCCAAGGATGTTACATTTGATGAGCAAGGTACTTGGTATGCAGGTAAATATAATGTACATGCAGATGATGAAGAAGTAGTGGAACAAAGAAAAGGTAAAGCAAAGGTTCAATTACTTGATGAAAGTGAGAGTAATGAAGTGCAGATTGAAGTTGAAGAGAGGCCAAGGTTTGATCCAGAATGTGATGAACCAGAGACCTCAAGAAGTGCAGAAGTTAGGAGATCATCTAGGCACAAATGGCAACCTACAAGGTATAGCTATGACACTTCATTCTTGACTACTAAAGATTATGCTTATTTGGTAAAAGCAGATGAAGACCCTTCTACATATGAAGGAGCCAAAGGGAAGAAGAATTGGGAAGATGCTATGCAAGAGGAGTATGATGCATTGATAGAGAATCAAACATGGGATTTGGTTCCTAAACCTAATAGTCAGAAGATCATTGGATGTAAGTGGGTTTACAAGACTAAAAGATTTGCAGATGGAAGTGTGTCTAGGTACAAAGCTAGACTTGTTGTGAAAGGGTATGCACAGACATATGGAGTGGACTATGATGAGACTTATAGTCCTGTGGCAAAGATGACAACCATCAGGACACTCATTGCAATTGCTGCTTGTAAAGGTTGGAAGTTGTCTCAATTAGATGTTAAAAATGCTTTCTTGAATGGTTACATTTCAGATGAAGTCTACATGGAGCAACCAGATGGGTTCAAAGATCAAGTGAGTCCAAATTATGTGTGTAAGCTCAAAAGAGCTTTGTATGGGTTGAAGCAAGCCCCAAGGGCTTGGAATTATAGGCTTGTAAAATTCTTGAATGATCTTGGATTTCAAGCATCAAAGGCAGATAGTAGCTTGCTAGTCAAAGCAAGTGAAGATGGGTTTATTTATGTGTGTATTTATGTTGATGACATAATACTTACAGGAACAGATGATAAGGGGATACAAATGATCAAAAAGCAGATGGAGAAAGAGTTCAAAATCACTGATTTGGGGAACCTATCATTCTTCTTGGGAATGGAGATCTCTTATACTCAACATGGAGTATATGTGACCCAAGAAAGGTATCTTAAAAATTTGCTAACCAAATTTAAAATGGAAGATTGCAGGGTTGCACCTACACCTTTGGAAGTGAACCATAAATTGTCTAGGTTTGGAGGAGAAGAGTTCAGAGATATGAAACTCTATCAAAGTTTGGTTGGTAGCTTGATTTATGCTACATTGACAAGGCCTGACTTGTCATATGCAGTTGGTGTGCTTTCACAATTCATGCATTGTCCTAGAAAAGAACATTGGATTGCAGGACAAAGAGTACTTAGGTACATCAAGGGTACACTCAAAGAAGGGTTGTACTATGGGTTTACTTCAGATACAAGAATCAAGATATATAGTGATGCAGATTGGGCAGGTAATGTGGATGATAGAAGATCAACACATGGATACTTGTGCTATGTAGGAGACAAATTGATTTCATGGTGTTCCAAGAAGCAACATACAGTTGCTTTGTCATCCACAGAGGCAGAATATAAAGGTATGGTGGAAGCTGCAAAAGAGGTAATATGGCTAAAGACACTTTTGAAAGTTTTTGATGTGATTCAGAGTACTCCTATTATTTGTGGAGACAATATGAGTTCATTATACTTGGCAGCTAATCCTGTATTTCATGCTAGAACTAAGCATATTGAAATACAGTATCATTTTCTGAGAGAGAAGGTCATTGAGAAAGAGATTGAAGTCATACACACTCCCACAAAAGATCAAGTTGCAGATATGATGACTAAAAGTCTAGATGGACCAAAACTACAAAGATTCAAGGATATGGCTGGAGTAAAGAAGATAGAAAAGAACCTCAATTAATGATTGAGGGGGAGCTGTTGGTGCATGACAATCATCAATTGAAGGATTATGGAGAAATGAAGTCAAGGAGTCAAGAAGGAAACAAAGTCAGATGGTTGAAGGAAGGACATTTTCAGAAAACTCAAAGATATGTACACATATGTACATTAGCTGACTTATACCCTTGTTTAAGTCATACACTTGTATATATTCATCTATAAATATGTTTGAAAATGTCGGGCAAGTAGAGCAGAAGAGATTTGAGAATAGGATGAGAGAAATTAGTGTCATTAGACACATGAAGAGTGAGTGAATTGTCTATCCTCACTTAGATGTAAATTTTCTGAGAAATCAAAAATTTTGCGCCCGATATTTTGCTGTCTGCTCTCTCTGTGTTTAATCTTTTGAGAAATCCTTTTGCACGTATCTAAGTCCATAGTTAATCTATCTATGGCTAGAATTTGAGAGGTTAATTGTAATCAGGCTGTGAGAATTTTGATTAGGAACATTCATATGTAAGAATGTTCTAAGAGTCGAGAAATCTGGCGCACATTTCATCTTCAATGAAATGATCATTGCTCAGTCTACAGTGTAAAGTTTTACACAAATGAGGGCTTAAAATCTAAGTTGGAAGGTAAGCTATCTATGGCTAAAAGATCTTGATCAAATGGGATTTACTTTGGGAGAACCAGTGCTAAGAAGTTGCAGGTGTCAAAGTCGCCATTGCAGAGAAGCACTTTCAGACATAGGTAAAGTGTTTCACACATTTCTCAGTGTGTACTTAATCTTTTTGAGAGATTTAACTTGGCAAAGTTGCGCAACCTTAAGGCGAAGTGTTGTGCAAAGTTTTATCAAAAACTTTACAGGATTGATTAGTCAATGAGTGACTAATCTGCAGCAGACTTTTCTGAAGAAACTGAAATTTTCAGAATAATCAATTTTCTGATAATTTGGTGAAGATTCTCTAAATTAGGTGGAGTCTAAAGTTGATCTTGATATAGAGGTGATCTAAATTCAAGGTTAACTTGTTCTTTTGGAGATTAACACTCTCCATCACATACAAGGCAAGGCATCTAGCGTGCAGATGCCACTCGCTAGATGAGGGAAAACTCACAGAGAGGGCTGATCCAAACCCATATTCCTTCCCCCCTTGACCTACTTCTTCTTGACACCAGGGGAAAAAAACCTCCTAAAGAGGGAAAAAAGTGCCCCGATGGTCCTAGTGTGTTCACACACATCACTACCTATATATATCAACAAATCCCCCCTAGGAGTGATGCGGTGAACAAGGAGCTGGCAGTCATGTATAAGGAAGTGCCAAGCTATGTGGAATCAATCCACAAAAGGAAGTAAGCCCAAAGCTTTGCGGAAAGCTTCAAACTTCTCCCTAGGTAGAGCTTTTGTGAAAAGGTCTACAATTTTCTCCTGCGTGGGCACATATGCTAAGCTAACCTCTCCAGTAGAGAACCTCTCCTTGACATAATGATAATGCACCTCAATGTGCTTAGTGCGAGCATGGAACACAGGGTTCCTTGCAATTGCCAATGCACTCTAATTGTCAGTGAAGATGGTGGTGGCAGAACACTGACCAACACCCAAATCAGCCATAAGGCGTATGGGCATCACACACTCAACAATTGCTGTGAAAGCTGCCCTATACTCAACCTCACAACTGGAAGTGGACACAATAGGCTGCTTCTTGCTCAACCAAGATATACATGAGCTGCCAAGCATGAAGCAAAACTCACTAGCAGACACATGAGTGTCATAGCAACAAGCCCAATCAGAGTCAAAAAAAGCATGCAAATCTAGTAGTAGTGATCCCCCCCTTGGGATAAAAAAATCCAAGTAGCTGGCTACCACTCAAGTAGTGAAAGATGCACTTAACCGCTTGCCAATTCTTGACTCGTGGGCAATGCATAAACCTACTCATTTGTGAGACAACAAATTGAATATCTGGCTGAGTAATGCATAAGTAAATTAAGCATCCAACAGCTTGCTGATAGAGAACAACATCAAATGCATGTCCAACACATGAAGACTCAATCATAAACTTGTCTCCATAGGAGTGGCAATAGGTTTGTAACAAAAGATGCACTTAAAAGCTTGCCAATGCTTGACTCCTGGGCAATGCATAAACCTGCTCATCTGTGAGACAACAAACTGATATCTCGTCGAGTAATGCATAAGTAAATTAAGCATCCAACAACCTTCTGATAGCAAACAACATCAAATGCATCTCCAGCATCATGAAGAATCAATCGTAAACCTACAATAATGTGTCAATATATTTCGTTTGACATAGAGCTATTCCGCATCAACTTGCGTAAATTGAATGCCCAAATAATGATGTAAATGCCCCAAATTAGACATCTCAAATGAGGCATGCAAATCAGGCTTGAAATCAGCAATATGCTTCTCATGAGGATCAATGAACAACATGTCATAAACATACACAACAATGATCAGAAGCACATCATTAGCACACTTAACATATAAGGTGATTTCGGTTGGACTGTTCTCAAAACCATGTGCAATCAGATAGGCATGTATCTTTTCATACCAAGCAGGTGGTGCTTGCTTTAAACCGTACAATGCCTTCTTTAACTTGCACACCTAGTTTTCATGCGCTTTTTGCACAAAGCCATGGGGCTGAAAAACATACACTTCTTCATGCAAACATTCAAAAATGCAGTTTTAATGTCCAACTCATGTACATTCCAACCATGATGAGTTGCAAGTGCATATATGCTACGAACATTAGTCATAAGAAATACCATCAATAGTTGATATATTAACAAAAGTTGGCATTGGAAGATATTTTGCCATGCCAATCTATAAGCTTGAATTTGAAAGATGTACTCAAGTTATGAATACTTTGCATCGTGCATTGGACATGCCAAGAGTGCCCGAAGCAAAGGTGTTGGATTTACAAAGAGATTGGACAACAATCAAATTCACTCATGAATTGATCAAAGACACATTCCGGTGGAGCAAGGATGGCATTACCGACCTCAAGGAAGAATTTCATGAAGCAAAAAAATGAACAATCTTAGATATCAACATGATCGACATAGAAAAAGTGGTATGACTAGTACATCAACACTTTTTTTTTCCGAACATGCATAGATACAATGCATCTCAAAAAAGAGTAGTGCAACTCTTATCGCATGCAACAAAGCAGGTTGGAAATCAAGTAAATTTCACACCTTATGTCCAAGAATGCCTATTTGAAGCCAAGAAGCAATGTGGCAACAAAAAGTAGTACTACATTGACTATATTAATATACAATGCTCTATCCGAGAGCACCTCCAAGAAATGCCCTTGACTATTGAAACGGAAAATATGTGAAGTCAGCAACTGTTCCAAAGAAAAGAAAAAGTGAAGTCCTTATAGAAGAAGCTCGAACAAGTTTGAAACGATTAATGAGAGGAGGAAAAAGGTTGAGAAAAGAAACCATAGTAGAGGTCACTCTAGTTTTAAAAAGAATGCATGTACTTCCAAAAACAACATTAGACTAAGTAGTAGCAAGTTCAATTACAAAAGCTGAATTACAAGCAGCATTACTACAAACTCACTCATACAAGGAAGGCTAGGTGAACCTTTCTATCCAAGGTCATCATTATCGGCATACCAGTGAAGTATAACCAAACCCATTGGGTAAAAGACTAACTCAATTACATAGATACAAAGAGTTAGGGTTGACAAATTCAAGCTCTTCATCGGAATCTCAAGAAGATAATAAACTATCCATGATGAATGTGGATATTCAAACCGAAACAAACGATGATGGAAAATGGGATAAACTTGATCAAGTGGTTGACCAACAAGAGGTGGCTAGCAAAGAGCAAAATACTCACATAAGCATAATCACTAAAAAACAACCACAGGATAGCCACATAGCAGAAGATGTGTATGCCATTCAAGTAAATGAGACCACCAAAATGCAATTCAAAGAAATTACTATTGAAGGACAAAAAAAGTGGTGGATCCTAAGGAAGAAGCACAAGATAACGAGTATGACCAAAGAGAACATTTGAACCATTAAGAGTAGTGGCATAACTGTCCCCAATGGATGTGACTTTTGAAGGAAGAAATTTACAGAAGGACCAAACTAAAGAGGTTGAACCACAAATTGACCTTCAAATTTGGTAGCCTTTTAATGAAACCTTACATATTAACCATGACAAAGATGCAGAAATAGGTGAATAACCAATAATACCACAGACTTGGTTAAACATGGATGTGGCCCAGGTTAAGCCAGTGGTAAAACATATGATACAACTAGTCATGGACACACAACAATAGTTAGTTGAAGCCGATAAAGAATATGACAGGTACATGTTGAAAAAGATCATTTCAAGGTTTTAAGTGAACAACTATCTACACAGGTGATGCAATCTCAATAGGCTCTGACCAAAAAAGCAGAAGTTCAAAAAGCTATGGAAGAATTCAACAAGCTAATAGAAGACAATGCCATATTGTAAGCTCAGGTAATAGAATTCAAAAAAAAATATGATGCAAACAAAGTGGAGAAGACACGATTAATCAATCGGAGCAAAATTCTTGAAACACAAATTAAGATATACATGGATGAGGCCGATGTGCTTAGAAATAGAAATAAAGAGTTAATGAATTCAATCTTACTCAATCAACCAATAGAAACCTCCAAACCTACAAGTGAAGATGTGGCTCAAGTTGGTGTGCAAATTGACAAGCATGTTGACCAGGTTAATCAGTAGCAAGCACTACGAGTCCAACGGGAGTCAAAGTACATGCGGAACACAAATGAATTAAGAAATAAGTGGAAAGAGGCTGTGGCAAAATACATAGAACAATGCACACAAGATACTAATCAACTTGCTATAATGTGTGCCAACCAACTCAAGAGGGAGGAGGGGCTCAAGGAACCCAAAGCACTAATTAATGCTCAAGATCAAATTATTGCAGATCTATAGGCTCAATTAAATCAGGACACCAACATGGGGACAACAGCAGTGCCGAATTCTCAAGTGGCCATTGAAGAGACTATGAAATAAGCCAAAGAGAGTGGGCCCTATTGGTGTCCCGGCTCACACAACATTTTGAGGATGCAGTGATGAAAGTGATGAAAGAAGTGAAGATCAAAAGTAAAGGCTTAGATCAGATTATGAAATCATTCAATGTCCCATACGACTTTCTAAAAGAAGAAACACGTCAATATATCAAGAGGATGACACAGAAGGATCTGGACTATCATTTAAACTTTAAGACAACTACATTCTCATATACATAGGAAGAATTCAACAAAGCACATCCGGTTTGGAGATGCAAGTTTTCGGAAGAAAATCCTACGTTATAGGTGCACTAGAAAGAAGCACCATATTTATTACAGGTAAATCCCTCTTTTTGCCCTATACCACAATGAAGGCCATGGATGCAATTTTGGGAAGAACAATGTCATGGCACGATAAATAATCAGTGGCTCAATTTTCCATTATTATCGAGCCCATGACACAACTATCTGCCAACAATAGATTATATGGCTCAGACTATGGAATTTTGATTATCGAGATACACCTCAGTTCCAGATATGGTGATAAAAATGACAAATAAAGTGTTTAGCATGCTTCTCACTGTATTCAAAGTTTTCAAACATGTAGAATACTCATTTTTGAATTTTATTAGCATAAACCAAGGAACATATGCTTTAATTTTTTATCTCTCTCTCATGCCTAAAAGACTCACACTAATGACAATCTATTCTCGCATATTTTTTTTGCCAAGTGCTTACATTCAGAAGTTTGAGGAAGCCTTTTTCACAAGTTTTTTTGAAGTAGACTCAGAAATCCTCTTGAAAATGTCTACCAACTTAAATGCTAGATTAGTAGCATGTGAATTAAGTTTTTTTGCTAACCACCAACAAGCACCATATGATTCATATGGTGCTCAATTCAATGGAAGGAGCTCATGATTCATGAAGCCAATATGCTTAAAATCAAATTGAACAAACAATATTCCAAACCTACTCACATTGCCTACAAAAGCTTGTCAGGGATGATAGAGTTCATGAGGAGGGATGACAAAGGGAGAACCTAACAAGAGAAGAAGAAGAAGGAAATCCAAACACAAATTAATATAAAATCAATTCAATGGAAGGAGCTCATGATTCATGAAGCCAATATGCTTAATCAAACTGAACAAACAATATTCCAAACCTACTCACATTGCCTACAAAAGCTTGTCAGGGATGATAGAGTTCAGGAGGAGGGATGACAAAGGGAGAACCTAACAAGAGAAGAAGAAGAAGGAAATCCAAACACAAATTAATATAATAAAAGATCTCACCCTCTGCCCAAAGCCCCATCGGGACACGCATCAGGTTGCAATGCGAAGCAAGGAGGACCCGAAGAGTGCGAACAAAGAAGTTAAACAAGGTCCTTCCAACAACCATAAGGTTCTTCCAACAACCTTAGGAAGAACTCTATTGAAAGGTGACTAAATAAATGTCACTTGAGTCACTAGGTGCATGCGGTGAAAAGAAACATACAAGCTAAAGTAAATCAGCAGGCCAGGCACAAGGACATCATGCCTCTTGACGCAAAATGAGCTGACATAGCAGAAGATGGAAGCATTGGATTGAGGCTCCAATAAGGTAGCGAATTGCCCGTGAATCTTTAAGGCCTCCTTGATGCACACAATATCCAATTAAATAGGAACAAGTTGGCGAGAGGTGTAGGAGGATAGCAAACCTCATTTGCCATATGCATCCTAGGTTCAACCACTTATTGTGTATCAGAGAAACCCGTAGAATCCTTTCAAGGGACGATAGAGACTAAGAGGGGGAGAGTTTTGTAGAAAAAAGAAGTGAAGAAAAGAAAGCCTAAATTTTTCATGTTTTTCAAGCCTATTTTCTTTCAAAATCCCTTGTAAAACATTAAAGAGACATGTAAATGCTCTAGAGGAGTCCTCTAGAAGCATGGTTCAAAATTCCAAGAACACATGTCCACAATGCAAGCATAATGTATCCAACTCTATTGGGGGATTCTTTAACTGAAAGGGGTTTGAGTGTTTGTAGGACAATAATGGAGAAGAAGAAGAAAGACAATTGCATCCGAAGCCTCTATGTCTTGATTAGAATAAAAGATTACAAGAGCTTTGTCTAGAATAAGACAAAATGTTCTCTATGTGTAGCAATTAGTCCAACCAAGCACATGCAAAAGTATACAAAATATCACAATTACTTGTGGAGTCAACCTCCTCTGTGCTATTCCTCCACCTTGTCCAATAGCTTGCCCTTGTGCATTCCTTTCACTCAAGCTTTGAATAAGGTTGAAGGATTGATCACCTCTCTATTGACATGTAGCACCTTTGTCACCTCCTTTGCACCCTATGTCTCTCTCTCTTTGCACACCTTGCCTCTCTGTGTACATGCTGTCCAAGTGTATCTTGTTTCTCTTGCTCTCTTACTGTAGAGTATGGTCCTGCTCCTTGCTTATGCTTCTCCTAAAAAAATCCCTTTATTGTGTGTCGATTCCTCTTACGTACATCGCTTCAACCACTTGTCTATCTTGGTGCTCAATTTTATGTCCCAAGAACCTCTTCATGTTAAGACCAACAACTCCCTATTTTGTGCTATAGTAACATTATGGAAAACAAAATTTTGAATGGGGGGGCCATATATAAACTCTTGCATACCATCTCCACTTGTTATCTTTTCCACTTTTGACCCTAATTTCTACAAAATGTGCATATAAGGGAGGGTTCACCTGGACCTTACATACCACTTTAAAAGCCTTAAAATCCCTTCAAAAAGACCTTTTTGGAACCTGCACTACTTTTCATGCAAAACCATTGTGACCAACTATTTGTGCACTACATGTGCATCCATATCCTTGGCCACTTTTGCATCATGTATGCACCTTTTTGCCAAGTAACCACTTTGACCAGCTCAATCGTGCCCACCATCTAATGGGCTCTCCATCTCGGAGAGAAAATATCCAAACCTCAAGCAAAGATGTGCCACCTAAACACCAAAGTGGGTAAAACCCTTAAAATAACATATGAGCAATACAGGGGAAGGAAAGAAAGCACTCGCAAGGGAATAAAAAATTGGACACAAGAGCAGTGAAAATGGAGGAAGAAGCAGGATTGGTGGAGGGGTAAGAAGGAAAGGTTAGGTAGCAATGAGGGGATAATGAGGATAAGGCATGGAGAGGGGAGGGTGAGGATTCCATTTAGGTATAAAGGAAGGGGCAGTGAGTAGGATGGGGGGTTGATGACACGTAAAAATTTCCAAAATTTAGAAGCAACATTTGTTACATATGCAAAATGTGAAACATGTTGGAGAATAAAGAGCTAATGGACCATGTGTAACATGTACAATTAAGAAATCACATGCAAAATGTACAGAAAACATATGGGGGTTGACCAAAAGAAGGAAAAAAGTGATGAATTTTGGTTTAAACTAATAAGAAAATTAACTTGAAGGGTGTTGAGAAACATGAAAATGACTCCGCATTTGATAAAAATGGTCAACTAAGGTGCAATCTAGAGCCACAAGGTATGTTTAAGTTAAAAAAAAGAGGACGGACCATAGGATAAAATTTTATCCTATGGTTTTTTTTGGGGGGGGGAGGAGGGAGAAAGGGAGAGGGAGAGAGAGAGAGAGAGGGAGAGAGAGGAGAGAGAGGGGGGGGAAGATAGAGGTAGAAAGAGAGTGAGAGAAGTAGTGAGAGAAGGATGAGAGAGGTAGAGAGAGAGTGAGAGAAATAGAGAGATGAGGAGAGAGAGCCTCTCTTTGTTCTTTCTTTTTTCTTAAAATAAAAAAACAATGGGAGTATTTATTTGAAATATATACTTAAAAAAATAGAAAAAATCAAATATAATGCCAAAAAAATCCAAAAAATTAGGAAACAATTCTCTAAAAATGGGGTTCAGAACAACTTCCTAAATGCAAAACCTTAGAGAATTTCCTTTTTTTCTCTACTTTGAAAAGAAAAAAAGCCTTTAAAAAAGAAAAATAATTCCAAAAAATTCCTTAAAAAAATCTGAAAATTCCACAAAAATTACTAAAGCTTTCCAACAAGTACTGATGAGTTGGGCAATACATTTACCTTCGAAGTGCATGAGAAAA
The DNA here is from genome assembly GCA_020310875.1 of Ceratopteris richardii. Taxonomy (NCBI): domain Eukaryota; kingdom Viridiplantae; phylum Streptophyta; class Polypodiopsida; order Polypodiales; family Pteridaceae; genus Ceratopteris; species Ceratopteris richardii. The sequence goes on from CM035423.1 coordinate 91,454,174, forward strand.
TAAAAAAAGAGCATGAAAATTTGATGAAAATAAGAAAATTAAGAAAAAAATGGTACGAGAACAGCTATGTAAAACTTGGATAGATTTTGCAAGTTCAAAGTAGTCCAAAATACTTCAATTTTGCTGATGATAGGCCTTGAGCTAGAGATGTTGATTACTAGTAGCACCTTGCCATCCAAAGTCTCTAATTGCACCACACCCTAACGTAGCATTTCTTTAATCTTGTATGGTCCTTCCTAATGAGGGAGCCACTTGCCTCACAATTATGCCTATAATTGTGATCTATGTAAGAGAACAAGCATACCAGTCTGTAATTTGTTTGTCCATAAATTTTACACTCTGAATGCTCCACTGGATTAATAATTCTAGCATCCTCCATCTTTAAAATATGCACATAAGGGAGGGTTCACCTAGACCTTCCATAACATTTTAAATGCCTAAAAAACACTTCAAAAAGACTTTTTTGCAACTTGCATTTACTTTTCTTGAAAGACCATTGTGACCAACTATTTGTGCACTACCTATGCATTGATATCCTTGGCCACTTGCGCACCATCTGTGCACCACGTTTCCAAGTCACCACATTGATGAGCTCAACAAATCCACTGACTCCAAAGATGTCAACAAACTTAGTGATGGTATCACCAATCTTGCCAATGGTGTCATAAAGCTAAATCACAAAATTTCTTATATCTCCCTAGTTATAGATCATTTTGATGCGTGCTTTAGCTTGTTTTGAAGTTCTTGACATGTATTACAAGTTGAAATAGGAGAAAATACAAGAAGACTAGATGTATGACCCTGTACAGAACTCCCAAATTTGCAAGAAATCTTCCCTCTCTCACTTTAATCGCCTAAACAAGTGTTAGATCTACTCAAATAAGTCAAAAATATGGAATCAAGGTAGATATTACTTCCGCAACTCAGCAAATGCACTTACTAAAAAACGATGGAAAAGCGCAAATGCAAGTTTTTCAAGAACAAATCTTACTTCATATAAAAAAAAATGTCTTTTTACAAATGAGGTCTTGACCTTTACATACGCTTCTCCCAAGGCCATTCTTTTTTTATTCTGAAAAGCTTCTAAGAATGAAAAGAAAAAAACTTGTATAAACTCTTCTTTCTTTTAGGATTTTGTGACGGAAGACTCTTTCCTTCAATAGAAAGAAATACTAATAAAACCTCAATAATAAACCTCAATAATATACCTCCATAGTACGTACTTTGATGGTATTTTTACAATGATAGATAAAAAAAATACAATTTGGGAACTCAAAAGAACTTTGAAGATTTTTTTGGGGCCTCACCATAGATTGTGAACGCTTTGTAACACTCCCCTCCTCCTAGATCTTGTCATCTTCAACAAGAATTCTTGGGAAGATCGTCTTGTTAGGTCTTCACTCCAACTCGGAGGTCTTCATTTCAAAGCTTTGTGTTAATGGTGTGTCCATTAAGGTTCATTATGGGACAATCCTATGCCATAGCTTTGATTCATGTGGTTCCCCCTTCCTAGCATGTGCCAAACAATTGATTTGTCTTCCAAGTGTGATAGGGTGGAGCTATCTTTTTTCCTCATTGTGTAAAAGTAACCTTGTGAGTCCATTGGTCCTAGTTTAGTGCACTTGTGCATTGTTTCTGCCAAACTTTGCATGTATTGGTTCTTTGGCCTCTAATTGCATGGTGTTTGTAGTACTTTAAGGTTGTCCTCTCCAATCATCATAGTATAAAAAAATAACAACCTCAAACATTAAAATTGTCAATCCCGGAACTATACTAAGACCCTAGTCCCTTCTTCATTAATGTAATCCAAGATTTCATCGATCAATTTCATGAGAATTTTCACAAAATATATGGATTATTCTCATTATTCTTGTAGATTGAGTTAGGAATAAGCTTTTTTAGTGATTCTTGTGCCAAAAATGTACTCTTTTTTCATAATAAAGACATTGGTAATATCAAACTAAAATTTTAGTACATGTATCTATATGATGAGAGAATCAGGAGTCTGATACTGATAAAAAAGATATTTCCATGAAAAATACTCAAAACAAATAACTTGAAATCACCATTGTAGCTTGATGACGAGATTTGGAAGAAAGAAGAGCTCTCAAGTTCTCATTGATTGCCAAAAAATATAAGATGATCCTACAATTGATTCATAATTGACTTATACACTTTTTCAAGTGTCCCTTTTCACACTCAAAACAAGTCCTCTAAACTTTTACCAGAAATATCTACTAACGTGAGAGGTCTAAAAAGTCTACAAAAAATATATAACTTACATCTAGTCATGAGGAAGATTGTTCCTCATTTTAACAACAATCAGGATATTCTATTCTACTATATTACAAGATTTTATGTTTTCCTTTACAAAAAATCACTTTCCAATATTTCTCCCCCTCCTTGCCTATTTTTCATCTTGGGAAAAACTAATAACAGAATTGCTACTAGGCCTGATCATTGTTTCTTCTTCCTACAGTAGACTTGAGCCACTAGATCATGACTCTTTCTTTTTGTGATATTTACATCATTTACTATCTCAAAATTTGCCTTTCCCCACTGTATAACAAATGTTGGTTTATCTATTACATCCTTCTTTATGTACTCTGTATATTCTTCTTCATATGCTATTAGTGTGGCTTTCATAACTATAGATAGTCTGCCGAATATTTATGAATCTCTTTCAAAGAAACCATAATCAAAAGCATACTAAAAAAATATGTACATAGTGTTTGCACATGAACATGATTCTATAAAATATGCCATTAAGAAAATCCTCTATGGAGTCTAACTCAGATAAAAAATAACTACATCAGAGGATGAGTTGAATCCTATATAGTTAAGTGTTCTAATATCTGCATCAATAAATGTCTCTATACAAATGATCATCAACTTCAAAATTCTTATCATTGGTATACAAGATGGATCATTCACATCTTGTAGGTTCTCTATCACCACTTTGCATGTGGTTAGCATATATGTTCTTGTGGCCATGTTCCTTTATTGGGTCCTTCTATCTGTGGGAAGTTGAGCCATTTACTCGAGATAGCTCCATCTTTTCTCATTTTCCAAAATTTAGCCCAATCCCTTCTTCATGTCATTGGATAGAATGTTGGATTAATCTTTAAATGCAAGGGATCTTCTATCTAGATCTTCATGCATTTTTCCCTGTTCTTTTCCAACCATTTATTTCTCCAAGAATTATTAGCTTTTTCAAATAATTCTTTTGTTATTTCTATATTCTTCTCATATTCCAGGAATTCATTAGGTTTTGTTCCAACTATGGCAGTTTGATAGTTTCTTTATGCTCTCCAGAACCATGTAGAAGGGAATGCCTAACCCATCTATAGCCCAATGATGGTGATTAAGGTTGACTCCATGTTCCAATGCAAACTATAAAATCTTATCCTCATATTGATTATGCATTTTCCTAATGTACCTCTCACAAACAATCATGTTCGATACATTGCATTATAGTCATTGAGACTACAATAGTACTCCAAGTGCAAAAATGATTATGCACAAAGCACACCTCTAAAGTTTCTTTATGACCAATCACTCTTTCTCTTTCCCCCTGACACCTCAATTCACATGGAATCTCCTAATCTCCTACCTAGATGCATCATACCTGATTCCATTCAATACTTATACCCTCTCATTGGATTCTAAGATTATGCACAAGTTCACCACTCATTGGATTGTGCCAAATGTTTTGGAAGCTAATACCCTACTGTACTAAAGGTGTTGTACTTTGCCGTAATAATTTCCAGTTCATTCTCTTATTCTTTATTGTTGTGTAATAAATTAAAGGCTGTTAAATGATTTTCATGGTCACTATCATTCTCACTATAGACAAGTATATCATCAAAGAAAACAAGAATAGAAGCTTTGTAATCAAGAAAAATATTATTCATCATACGTGCAAATGTAGCAAGCGCATTGGTGAGTCCAAAAGGCATTTCCATGAAATCAAAGTGACCAGTTTGAGTTCTAAAAGTAGTCTTATAAATGTTGTTTTGTGTCATTCGTATCTCATGATACCCAAATTTAAGATCAATTTTGCCAAAGACATGTGCTTCATGAATTTTATCTAGCAAATAATCTATTCTAGGAATAGGATATTTGTTTTTAATTGTGATCTTATTGAGTGCTCATAATCAATGCACATCCTTTAGGTCTTGTTCTTCTTCTCCACCAAGAGAACACGTGCTCCAAAGGGAGAAGAACTAGGCATTATAAGTCTTTTGTGGTGTAGATCCTTAACTTGATTAGCTATTTATTTTTTATGTAGAGGTCCATGTCTATAGGGTGCTTTATGGGGAGGAGAACTACTAGGAACTAAGTCTATACTATAGTCAAGAGATCCCCTAGGAGGTGGTAGTTTAGAAGGAAAATAAACCATAAAGCAATCTTGATAGGAAGACATAAATGATTTATGTGCATTCGGAAGTGTATGTGTATAATCAACTATGTTATTGACAAAAATAATACATGAATTATAGCCTTTCCTAAATGCATGTTTTGCTTGAGTATGAATAATTAATGAAAATGGTTGGAAGTCATGCATTACAAATAAATATCTTGATTATTAAACTTAAACCTAATTGTGTGTATATGATAATCAATGCATGGATTATAATGATGACGAAAAGACATGCCAAGTATAACATCATAGGACTGTAAAGGAGCAATTAAGAATGTGTGTTCATCTACATATGAACCTGTACAAATCTAATTGTTATGCACTTCACTTGTAACCTTATATCCATTTCCTTGATATGTAGCCTTAACTTTATAGATAGAAGGAAGTGGATGTAATTGGAGATCTTGCACTAGTGTATAAGAAATAAAATCATGCAAACTACCATCATCATGTAAAATATTAATAACTTTACCATTAATAGTACTTTGCATGCAAAGTAAAGAATGAATAGAGATTTTGTTACCCAAGGTAGTTAGATCCTTTTCCGATGCTTCTTCGATCCAATCAGGTTGAGTGTGTTCATGAACCACCTCCATGCCGTGTACTTGAGGACTGAGAGGTTTCATATCTTTAGTTCAGAACCTACATTTAGCTTTAGTATGACCAAACTTAACACAATGCCAATAAGTGATACAGGGCCTCTTTTATTGAGCATCCATCATCATAGTTTGAAGGATTGGAGGTCTGGTAGGGTGCAAGGGGGTTGTCTTGTGAAATGGTGCAAAATTGGATTGAGGAGGAAACTAAAAAGTAGGAGGGCATTGAAAAGTAGTGAAAGGGCACTTGAAAGGAAAATTGGGCTTGATTGGTTGTTATCATTGGTGTGCTTGTTGTAAAAAAATGGACTTAGTGATGAACTAAAACTCCTTTTCAACATCATGTGCAAAAGAAATAGCTTCATAGAGAGTCATGGGACATAGTGTGTTGAGCTTGTCTTGGATTCCCATCTCCAAACCATATTCATACTTCCGTTGCAAGTTATCTTCTAGAATCCTTTCAAGCAAACAAATAAGTAGTCATTGCCAAAAGCGTTCAGTGTACATAGACATGCTATTTCCTTCTTTCCATCCAAAAGTTATCCATGATTGACGAGTATGTAAGTGGAACTGAGGAGGAAGGACTCCTTGATCTTTTCTTAAAATCCAATTCATGTGTGGTGGTCAGTGCTATGCCACAAAACATTCCACCATAATCGAGCTTTACCCACCAAATAATTAGTAAAAAAATTTCACCTTTTCATTTTCATAATATGATATCAGAATAAAATTCATCAAATTGGGATAGCCATGAAAGAAAAAAATTTGCCATCCCTTTGCACATCGAATCGAGAAATTTGGAAATTTTTGGCACCAATCTTGGAATGCGTGCCTTCCTTCCTCTTGAGTGGTGATAATGATCGTCACCACCCCAACTAGGTTGTTATCATCACTCTGCATTTGTTGGAGTGTAGTATCACATTCTTGTATCTCATTTTGAGCATGTTGGAGTTTGTGCCACAAAAGCTCCAACTATTGCTCAATAGGTATCACACGTAGGGATGATGTACCAAAATCCTCGGTACTATGGGTAGGCTCCATGGCCTTATATAGAACCAAAACCTAGGATTAAACATGTGAAAAGAATTTTAGCAATATCAAAAAATAGAAAAAGAAAGGTTTTATCTTGGAAATATATAAAATAAAATAAATAAATAAGTGAGAGTATTAAATAAATAAATAAATAAATAAATAAATAAATAAGAGGAAAGAGAGTGTTAGAAGTTATGTTAAATATCAATTAAAAGGAATGGGGTATCAATAAGTAAAAATAGGCTAGTGGATAAAACATATCTCTTGTAAGTGTGAGGTTGTCAGTTCAAATACCTTATATGCTAACTAGGGAAATATGTAAGATAACTTGAGAAATAAGTAAGCTAACTAGGAAAATATGTAAGCTAATTAGAGAAATAAGTAAGCTAAGTAGGGAAATAAGGAAGCTCTTATTTCCAGTCATTAGTTAGAGATGATTCGCGCATAGACAATGGCTCCCAACATAACCAAAGGGAACCAAAGTGAACCAAGAGAACCATGAGTGCCAGCAAAGCCAAAGATGCCAAAATTATGCTATAGTTCTATGCCTTTAGTCGATGCCTTGAAGTAAGCTGCAAGAGTAACTACATAGATAGTTGAATTGATAAATGAACTTGATAAACAAACTTGATAAACAAACTTGATAACTGAACTAGAACTGTGAACAGTGCACAGTGAGTAGAATGA